>CM065119.1:37220217-37290217 GCA_033026305.1 Cirrhinus molitorella
AAATATAAGTGAATCCTAAGGTATGTAAAATATACTAGAGAATAAATACAGTAATTAGAGGAAAAGTAAAGTATTTGAAATTAAAATACAGTTAATAAAACTATATCAAGAATAAACTAAAAATGAATGAATAAATAACCTTTTGTTAGAAGAGCGAATATCAATCTCAACATCTTTTTGAAAACTAGAAGGATAATGTTCAATGTTACATTTAGAAATATTTGGCAAACAGTTTAGTTACTCAAAAGTGACTTATGCTATTTACATGTGCAGAGAATGATAATGTTATACAATGCAATAATAAATAAATCAAAGAAAAAGAGGGAAAATCCTGAGGTAAAATATAGAGTATAATATAAAATATACAGCTAGATTATGCAAACAACTTTTTTTCCAGCAAAATCTCCAAAGTGCTTTATCAGTGAATCTCCAATTATTGCTAGTGTACTCTCTGATTTCACTTCTTAGCATCACAAATTTGAGTATTTTATTAATAAATGTGCACTGATCTTCAGTCCTCAGTCCTGTGCAGGGTTAACAACACCGGTAGGAAAACGTCACATGTGCTCCTTTCACTACTTCCGGCGAAGGGGGTCCTTCAAGATCCCTAAGTCGCCCGTAGTAGTGCCTGTTTTAAAAAAATGTGAATTATACAACGTTCTCGTATCAGATGTACTTGATAATGCAGATATGTACGAAAATATATGCACTTAATCAATCCGAAATATGACTGTGGAAGAGTTTTTATTATTAGCGAGCTCCTGCGGTCATTAAACTGTACAGGCTGTATTGGGCAGCTCAGTACCGAGAGTCTGAGCGTGACCTCTATTGCAGTTGAAAACACAGTGGAGCCGCGGCTCGATCAGTGGGATGTTTGTTTAGGTCTTCATTTTACCTGTCAACACAGTACTCTCAAATAACAGCACCGTAAGACAGGCTTATGTGCTCCGTGCCGTTGGATCTCCGCTTAGGGGTGCTCAGAGTGTCAGCCGGCTTTGAGATCTATCACAGCACTGCAACATCAAAATGGTAAGTGATCACATCATCTGAATGAACTATTACTGGCATGCTTTCGTTAATGAATTCTAGGTATATAACAAAAGGATGTTTTATTTATTCATTCATTCTGATGATAGATGCCTGCAGTCATGCTTCCAGGTCTGAGTCATTTCTTCATCTATTAGGATTGAGTCTATAGCATCCTATGGATGTAAATGTATGCTTGTTTTTGAAACATACATTACGAATGATATAATTTAATGTCATTTTAATGATAAATGCTTGTATTGACCAACATCAGATGATAGTTTGATTGTGGTGGGGTGTGCCTCACCTGGTGCAGGTATGCTTTTGACCTCAGAATGCCCTCCACTGGATGACATCATGGAAGGGCATCAGGAGATCTCTTGCCCTCAGAACCGTTAAAGATTATTTGTATCTTAAAGGGATAGTCCACCCCAAAATGAACTTTTTATTAATATTTTCTCAGCCTCTAGTAGTTGCAAACCTGTGTAACATGTATTTCTGTACATAAAAATATGTGACCCTCGACATAAAACTAGTCTTAAGTAGCACAGGTATATTTGTAGCAATAGTCAAAAATACATTGTATGGGTCAATTGTCAATTTTTCTTTTATGGCAAAAATTATTACGATAAGTTAAGATCATGTTTTTATGAGGATATTTTGTAAATTTCCCACCGTTAATATATCAAAAGTAATTTCTGATTAGTAATATTCATTTGGACAACTATTGGACAACTCTATTTATTTAGATTTTTTTGCACCCTCAGATTCTAGATTTTCAAATAGTTGAATCCTGGCCAAATATTGTCCTAACAAACCATACATCAATATAAATCTTATTTATTCAGCTTTCAGATTAAAAAATTACACTTATGACTGGTTTTGTGCTCCAGGGTCATATATGTTATGCTTCAATCACCATTAACTTTGACTGTATGGAAAAGGTGATATAAAAATGAATGGAGACTATCACAAACCTTCTGCAGAACATGTCATTCTATGTTCCACAGATGAAAGAAAGTCATACAGGTTTGGAATGACTAAATTATGACAGAGTTATAATTTTTAGGGTGGGCTATTCCTGTATAGGTGAACTTTCCTGTTTTAACTACTAAACTGTCACTTCTCAGTTATAGATTGATAGTTATAGATACACTGTAAACAACAATTTATTTACAGTTTTTTACCTGGCTACCTTAAAATTTTAAGTTCAGTCAACTTGAAATGTTAAGTTGTACTAAGTGACAATAGAGTTGTTTTAACTTAAAATTTTAGGGGAACAGGGTAACAAGTTATTTTAAGTTGACTCAACAAACTGTGCTTTTTATTTTTTACAGTGTACATTTAACAACCTGACTACATACATAAAGTATTTCCTGTTTTTTGCCCAAGTGTTCAAGTAGGCATGAAAACTCTAAGTGTGTGCAGAACTGTTGATTGCCAACAGTTTTGATTTCAAAACTTTGCACTTTAAAATAAACTTCTAAATGCCGTTGAGTAGTCCCCATGTACAGGTGACATAATTTAATTGTGGTGCTTCTAATTAAGAGATAAAAAAAACTGTTTTATAAAATATACTAATCTCTGCACCATTAAAATGTGCCACACAAATTACTAACAAATTATATCAAACAACACTTACACTGGAAAGCTTTCATTGAAATCCCGCTTAGGAGTTCCTGAACACGATAAATGATGAGATACTCAGGCTTGAGACAGTCTTGCACATTTGTGACTCTGGACTACAAAACCAGTCATAAGGAAATACACTTTCCATTGATGTATGGTTTGTTAGGATAGGACGATCTTTGAATGAGATACTACTTTATGAAAATCTGGAATCTGAGGGTGCAAAAAAAAATCTAAATATTGATAAAATCACCTTTAAAGTTGTCCAAATAAAGAACTTAGCAATATCTATTACTAATCAAAAATAAAGTTTTGATACATTTACGGTTGAAAAGTTACAAAATATCTTAATATCCTAATGATTTTTGGCATAAAATAAATATCAATAATTTTGACCCTTACAATGTATTTTTGGCTTTTGATACAAATATACCCGTGCCACTTAAGACTGGTTTTGTGGTCCAGGGTCTCCTTTTTCCTTTTTCCTGTCAGATGTACACATTCTCAAGTGGCCAAAACTGCAAATGTGAGTATTGGCCCAACTATAACTTAATCTGCAGGAAACTTCCGTAAAACACTTTTTTTTTTTTTTAACTTTTAGCAGAACTTATAGGTCTGGACTGATGGAGACACCACATTATAGTGTGGTTCGCATAATGTATGTGGTGATAAGGTCATGTAATTAATATATCATTTAATAATAATGACGCTATTATATCAGTTTTAGATTGATGTCAGTTTCTTTTCAAACTAGCATTACTCTTTGTGCCTGGTTAAATTATAATCTACGACATATCAGTGCAAACTTGAGTAATGGAAGAAAATTAATTGCAGAATCTTGAGTTTCGAGTTTTGACGTGTCGCCACAGGCTGTTTTTGAAGAGCTCAAAATCCATACTTTACCAGAGCAACTCTCCTCCTGACCATTATCTCATATGGTGACTGAGCTTCCAGACCTGCTGGTTATCTTCAGTGGCCCCCTTCAGAGCTCATTTGGCCCCTGTGCTGTCCAGGTCACTGCTAGCGAGGCAGATAAGTGGCCCATGCTGCTTCAATTACCTCTCCTACCCCAACCTCTCATGGTGACTTACACTGAAGGATCAAACTTTCCCAGCAAGGAAGGCGGCCCATTTTTTTTAAGTCACGCTTTTAAGGTGAATGTCCAGGGTGTGACTCTTTTCTGATGGTTTGAGTCGACTAAAGGGAAGTTGCTTGGAAACAGTCCCATCCCAACATTGATAGTTGGATGGACATTAAGTTTTTACCACTCTACCTTCAGGAACCCCCCCTAAAAATACCTCATTCTTCGCACTCAGCGACAAAGTCCTTCTATACAAGTGAGCATTGACATAGTTCGTAATGATGCCACTGGTTTAGCTCAATTGTGACCCTGGACCACAAAACCAGTCATAAGGGCCATTTTTTTAAAATTGAGATTTATACATCATCTGAAAACTGAATAAATAAGCTTTTTTAGGATAAGACAATATTTGGTTGAGATATAACTATTTGAAAATCTGGAATTTGAGAATGCAATAAAAAACTAAATATTGAAAAAATGCCTTTAAAGTTGTCCAAATTAAGTTCTTAGCAATGCATATTACTAATCAAAAATTAAGTTTTGGTATATTTATGGTAGGAAATTTACAAAATATCTTCATGGAACATGATCTTTACTTAATATCGTAATAAATTTTGGTATAAAAGAAAAAACAATACTTTTGACCCATACAGTGTGCTTTTGGTTATTGCTACAAAAAAATATACCAGGGCTACTTAAGACTGGTTTTGCGGTCCAGGGTCACAATTACTAGTAAAAGAAAATAGTATTAGACTAGTATAAAACTAGTGAAAGATTTTTTTTCTAAATAAGCTAAGTACATGCAAATGGTAAATTAATACATACATTTTCTAAATACCAAATAAGATGATATTATTGTTTCAATGAAATGTCAATCATAATGTATGCTAATCATAAATAAAAATGTTACTGTGTCTTTAAATAAAATTGGAATATTAACATGTACACTACTTTCCAGCCCACCAGGAACAACATTCATTGTTCATAGCACTTTTCTTGGCAGTCTCACTTTCACTCTTATGGGCCGTATAGTTCCCATGGTAATGGGATGCCTGTCTGTTTCAGGTAAAGTGAGGGAAACATTATAGTTTGGCATCAGCTTGTGTTCTCACACAGATGCCTGTAACCAGCAGTGAAAAGAAGCATGCGGCTGCTTTCATGTGTTTCAGACCACCACATTATAGCTTTTGTGTCATTGTGTAGCTCTTTCTCTGCGCAGGTACTGGCTAAGTGGTGAAAAGCAGGGTAAAATAAATGAAATCTAACATTTTCGTTTTTATGGCAAGCTTTGCATTAGCGCTGCACACATAGTGAGCTATTCATAGTGAAAGCTATGCTGAGAAACTCTGTTTCACAGTATTTCACTGTGAATTAAATGGCAGCGCTGCTTAAATATCACAGCTGTTGATCCTATTACAGGAATAGTTTGATGCTGGTATCATTGAAACGAGTACAGAGAATGTAGTTGACTGAGGAAGTCAAGACTATTTGCGAAGGTTATTACCTTTCAGGAACTGAATTCATTGACTTTTCTGTACTTTTTACACTGTTTATCTTGGATACAGTGAGCATTTTTAACTTAATTTTCTAGAGATATAGGGCAAAAAAATTTATTAAGAGTCAACTTTGTTGATAATTTAATGCTGTGGTTTTCAGTCAGGGGGTGGGGTCCTTTCAGGAGGACCAAATAATCTTAGAAGTATTTAAATTACCATGTTTTTTGGAAAATAAGTTGCTTTTTTATCATTTGAAATATTCTGTGAATTGTATTCGAGAGATTTATATAATACAATTAATGTCAAGCATGCCAAATGTGCAAAGCACTCACGTTTAGATTTATGCCAGATGAAAGTTATTATGAAAGGTATTTTTATAGCACATTTCCCACATACAATACATTTCAGTTTTAAATAAATTTGCTATTTAGAATAAATGTTGTTTATGATTAATGCCACAATCATTTTTGTTTGTTTTATACTCAGGTTTTTCTTTCCTTTTCTGAGTACTGTTGTGAGGGAAATGCAATACGTTTATAGTATTTGTTAGGGCTGTGCCGATATTCGGATGCGATATCATGCACATCTTGTCAGTAATGCTGGTTCTGTGATTAGTCGTAAATCTCATTCACGTGTTCATTCATGCACCTGCGTTTACTACACAGAGCCGTAGTTCACTGACAAGCTACACAATATCGCCTTCATTATCGCAGGCGATACATATCGATAATGCACGCAAAACTGCGTAGCTTGTCAGTGAACTATGGCTCAGTGTAGTAAACGCGGCTGCATGAATGAACACGTGAATGAGATTTACAACTAATCACAGAACCGGCATTACTGACGAGATACGCATGATAATCGCATGCAAATATCTGCACAGCCCTAGTATTTGTAAGCATTTCATTTACTGATATTGTACGGGGGTGGGCCATATGAGCAAAATCTTATATCATGATATAAGTGATTTTATTTCATGGTAACGATATACATCACAATATAAATATTTTTTGCTTTGAATAAGGTCTTTATGTTATACATTTTTAATACCATTGAAATTTCATATGTTTTGACACCAGTGTCAATATCACAAAAAACTAATACTAGCTTAAAATAAAACAAAAACACTGAAGCTTACTGAAGAAAAGTAAACAGTCAGTGATCAAGTAAGAATAAGAAACTAATTACAACAATAGGACCAAAAAAGCTACAATAGAACAAATAAATAGGAAAAGCTAAATTGTATAAAGTTGTACAAATGTATAAAAACACTGCATATTCTTCTCTGTGTAAATTAAATATATATTACTTATTAAAATTACAAAAGTGATTTAGTCAGGAGCAGTAAGAGATTTTCCTCTCTTGTTGTTTAATTAGCATGAATCACAGACAGCAGGAATATTAGACTGCTGTCACTTTAAGAGCTGCCTAGATCCAATATACTATTACACGTTTTCTTTCTCAGCTTCCGTCTTCAAGTGTATATAGCGAAAAGAGTTCTCCTTTTCTGCTGATTGCATTTCAGTGGCTTAAAATCACTTGTTTTTAAACCGAATTGCTTAAAAACACGTGCAAACAATACGTTTTTGTGACCACAGCGCAGCGTGCCACTAACTGCACAGTGGTTAGAAATGTGGATATATCTGTGTTGAATTTTATCAGATTATTAATGTTGATGTGTATTAAATGTATTGAAGGAGAAGTAATGGAATATACAGTATTTTTTGTGATTAATCTATAGTGTTTATGCATTTATGCTATTGTTTTTTGACTACTGCTTTTCATACAAATACCTAGGAACCATATTACATTTTTACCATGGTATTGAGGTGATTTTGTGGTTTTAACTATTCTATGATCTATGGATGAGCATTAAAAAAAAAAAAACTAAAAACAGTCAGAATAATTAAATTTCACCATATAAAAGAGATTGCTGCTTTTTTTTATACCGATATTGCTGTGGAAATAAATCTACATCTGCATTCTAAATCAAGCTACTACCAAATGTGTTTTTTTTTTTTTAAGAGAAAATGTTTATTATTATTATTATTATTATTAATAATATTCTCAGGTAACACAAACCTGTCTTTTGATTTGAAACAATATTACTCATTAAAAGTGACTGGAAAAAGTATTTAAATTTAAAAAACAATAGTATTTAAAAAACATTAAGTTTTTGTCATGTTCTGACCATAAAGAATATTTTAAAGCCACATTTAACTGTCTATTTTTTTTATTTTTTTACAACTTCCACATTTTGGAAGTAGCAAAAATCTGCCTTTAAACTTGAAAGAAATAAAATGTTGTCATTTATCATGATAATTATTGATACTGACTGATATATATATATATATATATATATAAATATAAATATATATTGCGATTATTTTTTTTGGCCATATTGCCCAGCCCTACTTGGAGTTGAAAAGGTTGTTATGCAGCTGTAATGTGGCTTGATTACTCCTATTCCTATTAGCCTATTCTTGAGGTCCTTCGTTGTGTTCAGAAATAAACTGTGCTAGATTTTTCAAGAACATGAGACTATTATACACCACACATCTTGACAATTAGGCTCCAAAGTCACGGACCAGAATTCACCAAGTCAACCTTGCAAAATTACGTTATCATGGAATAGTTCTGATAATTTTAGAGTTTTCTCTCTTGTGATTGAATTGCTGTACAATTTGATTCATGATTCCTCCCTTCCTGAGTGACACGCCGGCCATGTTGCCATGTAAATTTCTTTTGTGCGAGTTTTGAAATGGCTAGCTAGGCACATAGCAATTTGTGCGGATCAGCGATCATTTGAATGCACATCACCGTCTCTTCGACACAGGGGCAGGACACTGTGCCTTACACGCGTGGATGGTGAGATTGCCCATTGATGCCAGCGTTCCTCCCACGCTGTAGCTGGGATAGTTTGATGCTGGGCTGTTTAAGGCAATTACAGAGTAGGTGATTGACTGGGGAAGTCAACATCATTTGCAAAGGTTACTACCTTTGCAGCACCAAATTCCTTACTATTTTTTTCATTGCTCTGTGGAGATTCTGCTTTTTTTCCTTAAATCCGTATATAGAGGAGAAGTATTTGGAGTACTCTTATGCTCATTTTGCAAGACCTGCAAATTTTCCTCAAATTTTTCTTCAGATTTTGCTATTTTGGTTCCGAAATCATATATTCTGGCCTGCCAAAATGGCAGTTGAGGCTAGTTACTAGGTTTTCACTAGTCTGAATGCTGTTCTGTGTTCTTGCTGGTGCGATCAGAAAGTGTTCTAATATTTCACTCTTTCCCTTCAGGGTGTGATCAGTGTGCAGCTGGTGGTTACCATGGTAATGGCCAGCGTGATTCAGAAGATCATACCCCACTATTCCTTTGCGCGATGGCTCCTCTGCAGTGGCAGGTAATGAGGAAGTACGGCCCACTGTGCCGTTCTGGCATCCCTCTCGATGGTCAACCTAAAATGGCATCTTAATCTACAAGGCAGCCTTAACAACACAAAGCACAGATTCGTACACAGCATATCCTTTTTTTATGTTTTATTGTTCATATTAAGGGCCCATCAAAAATGCATCATTATGGTGTTTCAGTAAGACCAAAGGGTATCATCAAAAAGCTCTACGACCCAAGAGAACCGCTAACGAAAGTACAAGCCACGCTTGTTTCCCCCCTTAATTAGCGCCATATGTGTTTAGAGTAAACAGCTCTTCCAAATGTGCTCAATAATTCATCTGTGCTTGTTTTTGGCTGTAAAAATAGTTTGGGAAAACTCTGGCTCGAGTGTAGGGCTTGAAGTGTTGCCCAGGAGACTATCATAATTAAGTTTTCATTAGGAAGTAAACATGCAAAAAACAACTGAAAGCAGTACAGCCCTCTCAGGGCTCATGACAGGCCAGTTTCTAAACAAAGTTGAAGGGTTTGTGGTAAATGTTTGCCACCAAAGATCTGCTCATTTTATTACCATCAAACAACCTTTGTAATTTGAAGAAATGGTTTACATGAAAACGGCAATCCTGTGATCATTTACCCTCATTCCACAACCGTATGCCTTTCTTTCTACGGTGAAACATAAAAGGAGAAATTCAGAAAGCTGCAGTTGTAGCTCTTTTCCATGCAGTTACAATGAATTCGGAATTTGGAAGCTTTCAACCTTCAAAATAGGTCACGAAGGCACCATAAAAGAATTATAAAAGTGGTCCATGCAATGAAAGTCAATAGGTTGACACACATGTTGTTTTAGACCTCATTGACTTTCATTGTGGATAAACATTCTTCAGAATATCTTTTCTATCTGTTCTAAGAAAGAAAGTCATGCATACAGGTATGAAACTAAATGACAGAGTAAATGATAACAGATATAAAGGGATTGTTCACCCAGAAATGAAAATTCTGTCATCACCCTCATGTCATTCCAAAACAATAAGACTTTTTTTTGATCAAATGAAGAGCTTTCTAACACTGTATCAACATCAACGGTGCTACCACTTTCAATGCCTTTTGTAGCTTCATAACATTGCCGTTGAACCATTGATGTCACGTGGAATTTTTTTAATGACATCCTTACTACCGTTCTGGTTCTTAAACATGGTAGTTGAGTTGCTGTTTATGCAGGGTCAGAAAGCTCTCAGATTTCATTAAAAATATCTTAATTTGTCTTTTGAAGATGAAAGGAAGGCCTTACAGGTTTGAGTAATTAATAACAGAATTTTTTTGGGTGAACTATCCCTTTATTTTGAATGTTTCCTATTATATTAAGCAGTACTACAGTTTTCAACAGATAATAAAAAAGAAACGTTTCTTAATCAGCAGCGTATTAGAATGATATCTGAAGGATCATGTGACACTGAAGACTGTCATGGCTGTTGAAAATTCAGCTTGGGAATAAATTACATTTTAAAATATATTAAAATAGAAAACAGTTTCAATTGCAACAATATTTCATAACAAATGTGACCCTAGACCACAAAACCGGTCTGAAGTAGCATTGGTATATTTGAAGCAATAGCCAAAAATACATTGTATGGGCCAAATTTTTCTTTTATGGTAAAAATCATTAGGATAATAAGTAAAGGTCATGTTTCATGAAGATATTTCATTTTCTCAGTATTTTGATTTTTTTTTTTTTTTTTTTTGCACCCTCAGATTCCAGATTTTCTACCATACAATGGAAAGCTTATTTATTTAGCTTTCAGATGATATATAAATCTCAGTTTCAAAAAACTGACCCTTATGACTGGTTTTGTGGTCCATGGTCACAAATTTGTTTTACTATAGATTTGATCAAATGAATGCAGCCATGGTGAACATAAGAGACTTCGTTTTAAAATGAATAATAAAATCTAAAATCTAGGTTTTGTGAAGCTATATGTATTCAGAGATGGTGATATGCTTCTTCTTGTCTTGTTAGTCTGCGTTGGTACCAGCACCCCACAGAAGATGAGCTGAGGACTTTAGCTGGAAAGCAGCAGAAAGGAGGCAAGAGCAAAAAGGACAGGTACAACACCGCATCATTGTTTCACTTATCTCTCAGTCTGTGCACATTTGACTTTTGGTTATGAAAGAACATTTTGTGGCCCCAACAAAGTGGTAAAAATCAAGCAGCTTTATTGCCCATATTCTGCAGCGGACTATGCATACAATGCTAATTCCCTGAAAAGGTAGACTAGCCTGTGTCTAGCAGCTTAGTTGTGATAGTCAGCTCTATTATACCTACCTCCTGTTCTCAGACAAAAGCCCATTTTTGCTCTGCAGGGAGCTCTTGGGCCATTTTGTCAGGCAGGTATGCCGCAATCCAGTGCGGAGAGACTACCATACCCACAGTGCTTTTGTGCTGAACACCATTGTGCACGCTGACCTATGTAAACAACAGAGACCCGGAGGAGAAGTCCAAGAATCTCAGGTTCAGCTGGCTTGGAGCCACGGGGCAGAAAGCTTGCATACTAGACCCGTTCACGCTAAGGCCTGTGCCCCTTTCCAATATCCCACCGTTCCCAGCAGAGCCCGACATTCATTTCTCTATTCTTTGTCATGCAGACAGCATTAGAGATGGGTGGAAATATGTTTGATTTGAACGTTGTGTGGATTTAGCTCTTTTTCAATAGCGAGGAGGGCTCCTCTAATCCCCAGTAAAATGTGCAAACTCTGGTGTTTGGTTTCCAATAGAGACAGAGCCCTCAGTTAGGACTGCAAAAAATCTGCTGTCCTTTAGACAAAGTTGCAGATCCCACACGTTGATATCTGCGTCTCAGTTTTGTTCTTTTGCTTTCATTCATCATTGTGGATATATGAAATTGTGTAATACATTTAGCTTCAGTGTTAATAATTAAAGGGAGTAAAAAAGTTCATTTGACCGAAAGTGACAGTAAAAACATTAACTGCCCGCTGTGCATTAGGAACTGGGGAGTGAAATCTTTTGAATTTGAAGATCAGGGTAAATTTAACCTATTTTCTGGAAAAGTATCTTCTGCAGCGTCTGAAGGGCAGTACTAAATGAAAAAGTATGATATTTAGGCAAAATAAGAAAAATGTACACATCTTCATTCTGTTTAAAGGGGTTCACATACACAAAAATGCTGAAAAACCAAAGAATTTGTGGGACCTGAAGTATTTTTCTAAAGAACAGCAGGCAGTTTAACTGTTCAGGACAAACAAGGGACTCATGATTAACTATCACTAAAAACAAAACAAAAAAAACAGCTGTGGATCATTCAGGTAACAACACAGTATTATCAAGTGTATACAAACTTTTGAACGGGGTCATTTTTATTTTCTCTTGTGGACTATATGTAAACATCCTTTATGTGAAATATCTTATTCAGGTCAATACTAAATAAAAAATAACATGCATTTAGTATGATCTTTTTTATTTTGGTTAAATAATTAACATTTTGCAGACTCTGCAAGGTGTATGTAAACTTTTGACCTCAACTGTATGTCATGATAGTTATTTTTGTAAGTAAGGTCTTTATGATATCACAATTTGTAATACCGAAGAAATTTCATAATTCTTGTCACCAGTGTCAATATCACAAAGAACTAATAGCCCCCTCCCCCCCCCCAAAAAAGCTCACTGATGACAAGTAACAGTCAGTGATTAAATAAGAATAAAGAACTAATTACAAGTAATAGAACAATATACAATGTATGAAGTAGGGCTGTCAAACGATTAATCGTGATTAATCGCATCCAAAATAAAAGTTTGTTTACATACTATATGTGTGTTTACTGTGTATATTTATTATATACATATAAATACACACACATGCATGTATATATTAAAACAAAATATTTATATGCATATATGTTTATACCTGTATACAATTTAGATTATAAATAAATATAAATATTTTAGATATAAATATATGTGTGTGTGTGTGTGTGTGTGTGTGTGTGTTTTTTTTATTTATTTATTTTATATATATATATATATATATATATATATATATATACATAATAAATATACACAGTACACAAATATATAGTATGTAAACAAACTTTTATTTTGGATGCGATTAATCGTTTGACAGCACTAGTATAAAGTAATGATTAAATTAAATATATATAATAAGTGATTTAGTCAACAGCAGTAAGATATTTTCTCTCTTTTGTTTTTGATGAACAGAAATTACAGACAGCAGCAATATTAGACTGCTGTCACTTTAAGATCAGCCCGGAATCAACATACTGTTACATGTTTTCTTTCTCTGCTGTTTGCCTTCACTTAAGACCCAAGTTGCCATGTTTATAAGGATTCTTGCAAAGATGGGCATTTTGGGAAATCCAAATGTGTGTATTTAACTGTTCAAGGCCTATAAAGCGACAAAAATAACTGTTTAATACTCCCACGCTCTATGAGCACCGTCTTCTCGTGCATATAGCAAAATGTGTTCTCTTTCACTGCTGATTGCATTTTAACAGCTTAAAATTACTTGTTTTTAAACCACAATGCTTAAACAAAATGTGAGCAACGCTCAGTTTTCATGGCCACGGAGCACAGCAACGTCACATAAGCTTGTAACCACAATAGAGACGATAGTCCAAACTCTCTACTGGTTGAGAAATTTCTACGGATATATTGCATACTTCTAATTTTTGTTATTACTGGATTTTTTAAAATTAAATAAACACAGCTTTGGTAACCATTTAAAAGGTTTTTATTCGAAAACATTACAATATCTTACCAACCCCAAACCTTTGAATGGTAGTAATTGTGTATAATTTTTTTGTAGTCATAAATATGAGCATTCATAATCATTTGGCCAAAAAAAACGAATTGGATTGCATTTAATTTGATAATACTCTATGATGTATATATGATGTCAGTCATGTGTATGTATAAAAGAAAAATATTGTTGTGAAGAGCAGGTAGTCAACATGACAGCATGAAATTATTTTACCAGTTTAATCGAAATAACTGACATCAAGGTAATCGGAGTATTACAAAATGAATGAAACTAGTGTAATTGGGAACATCTGAACTTCTCACCCTGATGATGACATCCCACTTCACATAGCAACCAGAATTCACAGCACCAGGATGAGATATGAGTCATGAGATGCATTGCATTGTGTGATGAGGTTAAATGGCAGAGAAGCCCCACCATACTACAACTGAAGCACTTACAAGAATGCTGAAGCATCATAAATGAATGGATAAAGTAGCCCAGATGCTCCTGAATAAATTCTGTCTTATCTGGGCAGCAGAGGATGATAATGGCTAGTTCTTGGCATAGCATACTGCTATCATTTGGATTTTTTTTTATAAAATATGCTAATTATTCTTATTTATGTTTGGCCCAGATATTTTGAGTAATGTGCTTTGAAAAATGTGCTTTCTAATAATAAAACCGTGGTGTTTTTATATTCAGTTTTATTCAAAAGCATAAATAAACAGCATCTTTAATACAATTTCTGCAATAATACTGGCAAGTGAATAGAGAAAAATAGCACTCCAGCACTCAATTTTAGTTTTTGGCCCAAAATGTCCTTGGTGATTTGTGTATGTGTATTTCAGTTTAGCCTGCTTTCAGTGTTTCATTGTTCATTGTTGCATGTGTTATGTCCACGTTTTGCTTCTCAGAAAGTACAATGGGCACTTAGAGAACAAGCCGATGACTATTCCCAAAGACATCGACCTTCAGCTGGAGACTAAATGCATTGCCGAAGTGGACACACTAGGTAACTCGCCTGTTGTTGTTATTATATGAAACCTGGTGAGTCTGGTTCCTTAAGCTTCTCTTTATATCGGTCTGTTTTTTTTTTTATTTTTATTGGTCTAGCTCTGCATTACTTTCCTGAATTCCAGTGGTTGGTGGACTTCACGGTGGCCGCCACAGTGGTGTATCTCATCACTGAGCTGTACTTCTGTGTGGCGGAGCCCAGTGGAGAAATGAACATCAGTGTGGTGTGGAGCCTCCTGGTCTTGGCCTTTGTCATGTATCCCTTTCTGGCTTGAAATACTGAAGGAGCTTTTTCTTTCATATTTCATTGCTAACAATTATTGTAATTTATTAGCATAGATGACTTTTTTTTTTTTTTTGTTATATAAAGATTGTAATTTAAAAGTGGTATTCAATACGGGGTAAATAAGAAAGAAAAAGATGTACAGACCCCAAACTTAGTGTAAATGTAATTAGAGCCCTGGTCATTATTTTCAGTTTATTTGTAGTTTTAACCACCTTTTTATGGAAGCATGTTTCCACCACTGAATAAAAAATAAAAAAAAAGGAAAATGCAAATTTTTATCTCACAATTTTAACTTTTGAGTTTATAAATTTGATACAAACAAATTCTGACTTTTTTTTTCTGAATTGTAAGATACAAACTCGCAATTCTAAGAAATGTCAGAATTGTGTGATAGAAACTCAATTGTGATTTATAAAGTCAGAATTGCGAGTTCATATCTCACAGTTGTGACTTTTTTCCTCAGAATTGCGAGTTTATATCACACAATTCTGACCTATTTTTTTGTAATTGTGCATTTATATCTTACAATTCTGTAAGATATAAACTTTTTTTTCTTGCAATTCTGACTTTTTTCTCCAAATTGCTTGATATAAACTCACAGTTGTGAGAAATAAAGTCAGAATTGTGAGGCAGACTCACTATTCTGAGAAAATAAGTTGCAATTCTGAGAAATAAAGTCAGAATTGCGAGAAATAAAGTTTTTTTTACTCAGAATTGCAACTTTATATCTCACGATTGTGACTTTTTCTCAGGAATTTTGAGTTAAGTCAGAATATTGAGATATAAACCCGCAATTCTGAGAACATGTCAGTCTTTTCCCCCCCTTAAAATTAAAAAAAAAAAAGCCCAGAGTTGCAAGAAAAATAAGTCAATATTGTGAGATATAAATTTGCATTTGCAAGGAAAAAAGTCAGAAAACTGAGTTTTTAACATTTATTATGTTATTTATTTTATCATTTATAGTGTTAATTCGGACTGTATTTCTTGCAGTTTATATCACGCAGTTCTGAGAAAAAAAGTCGGAATTACAAGTTTTTATCTTTTAATTCTGACTTTATTTCTCGCAGTTGAGTTTACCTCACAATTCAGAGAAAAAAAGTCAGAATTGAGAGATAAACTCGCAGTTGCAAGAAAAAAGGCAGAATCACAAAATTTATATCATGCAATTCTGAAAAAAGTCACAATTGTGAGTTTATATATAAAAAAAGTAGAGAGTCTAAATAACGTTTAAAAAAAAATTATTCAGTGGTGAAAATGCACTTCCATATTTTGTAGCCTTAAAATAATATAAAGTAATATAAATGATTAATAATCATATATAGATAGAAATGATTTGTGAATGAGCATAAGCCTGGAATGGTACAAAGTCGTGAGCTGTGGTTTGAAGCTGTGACTGACTAGCTCAAAAACCTGCCTGGAACGCAGTATAATACTTCTGTTATTTTTTGGAGATTCATTTTAAAATATGTAAATTTGCCACGTAGTTAATGTGAAATCATGATGTCTGGATTTTCTGAAGTAAATTTTACTGGTATTATTTGTGAAAATATTAACACAGCAGTAGTAAGTTGTTTTTGATGGTTTCCAGGGTGTTCCTATGTGGTTGCTTAGATTTGTTAATTGTTTTTAGCATGTTGCTACACAGCTGTTACGGTGATATATGGTTGGCCACAAAACTAGCATATTGGGTTTGGTAAAATTTGCTAATCACAAATATAAGCAGTAGTAATAGAATTATAAAAATTTTTTTATAGAGTATAGATGACAATATTATTGTTTAATAAGTGTTTTGATGAGTTAAAACGTGGTTGCATGAGAACCGCAATACAGTAGTTTGTCAGCGCGTGATGTGACTCACATATGAACCATTTGTTATTTTAACAGAACTACAGGAACCTTAACGTACTTTATTCAATAATGTGTCCATAGTTCCTAAATGTTAAAACATCCTTTATAAAAGACAACCCTTGTGGAGAAGCTCAATTTTCACAGTCTCCGAGCAGGGACAGTCTAGCCGTGAATGATGAAAGCTGCACCTGTTGCCTTTTACCTGCTACTTTCCCCTTCTAGTGCCTCACCAAATCACACACATTAACCCCGGCACAGTCCACAAAGATCAATCTCCCTCCGCTCGCCACTGCCCTTTACCTAGCTCAGCCTGCCACAGAAGATTGGAGGCCCAATTTTCACGGCCCACCGGACTGATTTGCCTGGGAAAAAGAGAGGAAGGAAGGAAGGTGCCTGGTAGGGTGATGAAGATGATGACGATGATGATAGGTCTATATGTGTGCAAATGGCTGAATGTGGACAGGAAGGAGCCATTTTTCCTGATCTCAGTGGAGAGTGTGTGGTGGGGAAAATGGCCTTGTCAAAGTGATGGTCACTGAAACATTTCCTCAGATGGCTGCCCGCTTGCCTTGCAGATTTGCGCGACGTAGCCACAAGTTGAATGATTGACCCTAGACCAGTATAATCAAAACGGGCACATATAGGCATCGTAAAAAAGAGGCACAGCTAGGCGTTTTCTGTCTGCATTTGGCACCTTTCTTGCTTTTCAGATTTGTTGTTTTTCACCGTAGGGAAATTAGCCTTGACGCTATTTGATGAGGCGTGTTTTAAATACATTTCTCTACTGATGTGACACTAAAAGTGACATTTGTAATCCATGATAACTCCTCACTTAGGTTAGATTAGAATCCAACCATAGAGTTTGTTTGTACAATCAATGAGAGTAATCCCAATTTTGTTGAAACCCAATTTGGGCTTTATTAACCACATTTGCCAGTGTGTAAAAATGAAGGAAAAATGTGTGTTCGGTTAATCTAGAAATTATTATATCCAGAAGTATTTCTTAAATTAGTCAAATAATTCATTCCAGCCTTTATCTGATAGTTTTTGGTATAATGTGCCTTTTGTGAATATGTTCCTTAGCTGCTTTTTCTCTCAGGAAGATTCTTTTCTCCCTCACGGCTCACTACTTCAGACTAGAGGAGGGCGGTGAGCGTTCCCTCTGCATCACCTTTGCCTTTTTCTTCTTTGTGAAAGCCATGGCTATCCTTATTGTTACAGAAAACTACCTGGAATTTGGCCTTGAGACAGGTATAGTAGTGTCAAGTTGGTTTTATGCATATTACTTTTTTGATGCTATGTAGTAACAGAAGGTGAGACCATTTTGTTCATATGGATTTCTTTTATAGTCCAAAAATTAACACGTGCTGGTATAAATATTTAATAATGACTGCATTTAACTACTTATAAAATCATAGCTGTTTTCTGTGGTAGCCTGTTTCCGTCACTGAATAAAAAAATACTTATCTCACAATTCTGACTTTTTCTCACAATTGCGTGATATAAAGTCGCAATTGCGAGTTGAGTCAGAATTGTGAGATATAAAAATTCTGTGAACATATCAGTTTTTTTTTCTCCTCAGAAATGGATATTAACTTGCAATTGAAGTTTATATCTCACAATTCTGAGAAAAAAAGTCAGAATTGTGAGATAAAAACTCACAATTGCAAAGAAAAAAGTCAGAATTGCGAGTTTATATCCCGCAATTCTGACTTTATAACTCGCAATTGTGACTTTATATCTCACAGTTCTGAGAAAAAAAGTCAGAATTGCGAGATGTAAACTCGCAATTGTGAGAAAAACAAGTCAGAATTGTGAGATAAAAAGTCACGATTACCATTTTTATTTTTTATTCAGTGGCGGAAACGGGCTTCCATAGTTTTCCCTTGCATGTTTGAATTGCATCATTCAGCGTCAAGCTTCAGCCAGTCTTGTAACAAATATGTGGGAAAAATATTTGTTCCTCATATTTTTGTTTGGGATGTCACTTAACACCCGGAATGTGTGGCTACATGCAGACAATAAAAGAAAAGCTTTTAGCTGCCTAGTTAAATTTCTGACAAAATTGCCTACTAAAGTGAAAACTTGTTTGGCAGTGCATGACAGTCACCATGCTTTTATGTTGAAGACCATTTTCATCTTTTTGATTTGAATCACTCACACCGCTTATTGTTAGCGAGGGTCAGACTATTATTCTTTCATTATGATTTAAACCATGCATTTGGCTGAAGTATGTCGCGATTTCTAAAAACTGAACTCTATTCTATTTTCACCATAGACCTTGTAACCAGGGTCAAAAAAAAGAACTTTGACTATGACTAGGGTGTGCGATGTTCATAAAAATGGTATATGATTTTGTCAATAACAGCAATTAGACAATAGTTTGCTGAGTGTGTTTTTGTGTTGGTACCTTAGCTGGTTTAGCTCTGTCATGGAGAGTTGACTCCCAAAGTATTTTTCATATTTTGTGTATTGGTTAGAGCAGTGACAGAAATTAACTTTTTCACCATGAGTCAATATTTTTGACTTGAGTTAAACTGATTTTCTTAAAATGATTTTTATCTTTGATAATAGCAGTATTCTTTTATGCCAGTCTTGCACCTGGAGGCCTAGTGTTTAGTGGAGTTTAGCTCCGACCAGCTCTAACACACTTCCCTAGAAGTTTCCACTTACACAGAAGCTAGTGCTGGGCAATATACCGTTCCAATGGTAAACAGTTTAAATTAAGCATACAGTCTCGTATCATACTAAACTCGTATTAAAGCAGAGATGTGCGTGATGTGTGTGATTAGTTCACGCCACTTCTCTGTAGCTGAGGTGCTACAGCGATCTGTCAGTCCACATTAAATGGCACCAAAACAGCATTTATTGTTTGAATACTGTATAAAATGGAGAGAATGTGAAATCTGAGGCTGTTTAATATCAAAAGTAACAAAGCACAAAGCTTATTGCGATTTATTGGATTGGAGGTCGCTACAATGTTCCGTTCATTAACTGAAAACAGGCTAGTCTGATCGATTCTTGGGACTGAAGAATCTATATACGTTTGTAAAAAAGAAAATCGATTAAAATCTAAAAATCTATATTCTTCTAACCAGTCCTAACAATATTATCATAGACATTACATGTATTGCACACTCCAACTATGTGCATTTTATAATTTCTGTGATAAACAGTGTTTCTATCCTCCTTTTTCTCCTTTCATAGGCTTTGCAAATTTTTCCGAAAGTGCTGTGCAGTTTCTGGAGAACCAAGGCCTTGAGTCTCAGTAAGTATTATGGCTGATATACCCCTGCCTCCTTTGTCTGTAGAGAGAGTGTGTGTGTATACAGTATACCATGTTTCCATGGGTTGGGATTAAGCCGTATATGTGATGGTTTGTGCTTCCCTGTGGTGAACAGGCCTTGCTCTCTTCCTCTGTCTCCACAGGGGCCCCATATCCAAGCTGACCTTTAAGCTGATCTTGGCACTGCTCTGCGCTCTCATTGGAGCCTTTCTCACCTTCCCCGGTCTGCGATTGGCCCAGATGCATCTTGATGCCCTCACACTAAACAACTGCAAAGTCACACAGTAAATGTTTTATAAAATCAAATTCATTACATCTTATCTTCATAATTACTATTACAGTTAAGGTAAAAAAAAATTACATGATCTTGCAGAATCTGTAAAATGTAAAACATTAACTATTTTACCATAATAAGAGGGATCATACAAAATGCATGTTATTTTTTTAGTACTGACCTGATTAAGATATTTCACATAAAAGATGTTTACATATAGTCCACAAGAGAAAATAATAATTGAATTTATAAAAATGATCCTGTTATCAAAAGTTATTCTTAATACTGTGTTGTTACCCGAATGATGTGTTTTTTTTTTGTTTTTTTTGTTAAGTGATGCTTGTTCATGAGTCCCTTGTTTGTCCTGATAATGATAGATTTAGAGCCAGGGTGAAAACTTTTGAACAGAATGAAGATGTGTACATTTTCCATAAATATTATTTGTTTTTCAGGCAAGGTGTATGTAAACTTTTGATCTCAACTGTAAATTGAAACCTTTAGTAGCCACTTAAATAGTTTGGATTGTGGATATTTCTTTGACCTTTGACATTTGAATGTATTCAGATATGGACCATTTATTTTCATCAAGATTAATTTAACCAGTTTTTATACAGAAATATTGTAGCCACTAGCAGTATTTCCATGTTAATTCATGTTGAGCATCAGTGTCTGACTATATCCTCAGCGAGTTAGCAGATATGTATTACTGCAGATGGCCCTGGTCTACATTTTCAGCCAGCGTTGGGCTCTAGGGTAACTGTGTTACAAAAGAGGAGTTAGGCATTACACATCTCACATAGCTAATCCTCTTCAGCGTGGCCAGCTCGCCATACCTGCACTCATGACACTATGGGGCTTACAGTCAGACCTCTTTTAGGCCTGGATTACAGTTATGCTTCTTGTACAGCTGAAATGGTATATTTAAAGCAGCGGCCCTTTCAGATAGGAGATGTTTACTGCTCCACTGATATTGATACTCTTGTGTGTTGCCATGTCTAATTGGATGTTTTTATGTGTCCATCCTTCAGGACCTTGCTACATATCAACTTCTTGGCCCCCTTAATCATGGTACTGCTATGGGTGAAACCCATAACAAAGGATTACATAACGAATCCCACATTTGGGAAAGATAGTGTGCCTTTGTGAGTATTTCGTTTTACAATTACTAGTTTGAATGTTGAATTGTTATTAAACTAGTTTTAAAGTTCATCAAGACCATCTGTGCAAACTCACTTTCAAGTCACTCTTACAAGTCACTCACTTTTAATGTGAGTCAAATCATACGAATTCATAGAAATGATAATGCAGTCTTTTAAACTATTTCTAATAATTACCCTCTCCAACAGTAATTTAATGGCAGTTAATGGTAGTGGAAAAAAGAAAGGTTTGGGATGGGATGAGAAGTCGATAAGCTCTTGAGGGTGCTTCCATGTCTTGGTCAAAAATTCTCCTCCAAAGTTAATGCTGCTGATGTTTTGGAAAGGGAAGTAATCATGGGGCAATCCAGTACAAACTCTCATTTGGGTTCCATTCTTGTCTGAAATGCCCACTTTTTGTGATCCAATCAATCAAGTCCCACCTTATTTTTGTTTCACTCATAAATGCATCAAATTGCAGTAATAAAATGGGTAGTGATGGCTATTTTCTGTTGACTTTTTAAGTGAGACTTTTGGTAATTCTCTTCAAGTCAAAACCTAAGGGTTGATTCACTGTGTCACTCCTTTTCATCTGCTTTCAGAATGTCTGAGAAGACATACGACACGTTGCGTCTGTGGGTGATTCTGCTTCTGTGTGTGCTGAGACTAGCCATGATGCGGCATCATCTCCAGGCCTACCTCAACCTGGCCCAGAAGGGGGTCTTGCAGATGAAGAAGGAAGCAGGACGCATTAGTACTGTGGACCTTCAAAAGATGGTGTGTAGTCTTATCACTTTTCATTATCTCATCTCATTATTTACACTACGTGCATGAATTGGTGGGCGGGCCTAAACAGGCAGCAATTTAGAAGCAGGCGTTGATCTTCTTCTGTGGAGGCAGTGTTTTGCCACACATAACATCATAAAGTGGCACATTCCACAACCTGTCGTTTTGGCAGATTAGCTTCAATATAAGCTGTTTTTAGACTAATGAGAAAGTTTTGAGCTTAATGTGGAATATGCAATTAAGTCATTGCAATGCAAAACCGTCTTTTTATTTTCCCCGGTATCCCGTCTATCCCAAGTGCCCCATCTTTAGTAGGTTGTTCTTGTGATGTTTGATCTGATACTGGTTAATAAATGCACTCAGGGACCCTCTTGTGGTGTCTACTCTTGGGGCCTGCATTACAGTGTCGACATTCCTCAAAGGTGGAAATATGTCGGTATGAAAAAGGACTGCGTGGCATTGTTGCCCTCAAAGCTCTAAAATGAGGAGGCTATTTGAGTTTAGTGGAGCGCAAGGATCAAAACCCACAGCACTCCACAGCTGGAGCCGAGGAAAAGAGCCCGTTTGATGTTCCAAGCCATAAGTGAGACTCGCAAATGGCTGTAGAGTCGCAGGGGTGTCTGGTCTTACATCTGCTCCAGAATCATATGCTTGCAGCCTCCCTCTGTACTTAAGCTCCCAGTGATGGTTTCAGCGAGTCTGTTTGATGAGCTCCTCTCCTGCCAAGCTGCTTGTTTTGAACCAAATTTGCCTAAATGTTTTAACTGCAAATTTGTTTTTCCTCACTCAGGTCGCCCGAGTCTTTTACTACCTGTGTGTAATAGCTCTTCAGTACGTTGCACCTCTGGTGATGCTGTTGCATACTACTTTGCTGCTAAAGACATTAGGTGAGTGTGTTAAGGTTTTGCCACGATCTCAGTTGCCCCAGTAGGGTGTCTTGAACTTTTCAGACTCTTGTTTTAACCCCCAGGTGGATACTCGTGGGTGATTTACCCCGAAGAGAATTTGCCGTGTCTACCAAATGAGGACTTGAGCCCCGTCGAGGTGGGGCAAGGCGAAATGCAGGCCTCTCAAACAGTGGCTCAGCTATCGGTTGCTCTTGGGGGGCTGAGGACTGTTTTCTCCCCCTTGCTATTTCGAGGGCTCCTGTCCTTCTTCACTTGGTGGATTGCCGCATGCCTGTTCTCCACCTCTCTCTTCGGCCTCTTCTACCACCAGTATCTCATGGCTGCATAGCATCGGAAATGGCTTGTTTGACTGAACTGTGCAACGCGAGGCCCTGGAACGTTCCCTTTTTTTTTTTTTAACCATATCAGCTGGGTTCTTCTCTGACAGCCTTCCTCCATGGACACATTATTTTAACCTAACCAATACATCAACAACAACAGTAATAAGTCACTCATTCATAACATTCATAAGCATCAGTGAACGGAGGATGGCATCTGAAGGAGAGCTCAAAATAACGCTGGTTTTAAAGGGGAGGACGTCTTTGAACCACCAGAGGGTTGAAAGCAAGGGATCACTCATGGTCGTTGACATACTGCATTTTATTTTTTAGAGTTTAAAATTACGATAGACAAATTTCATAAGAATGACGGTTTTTAATAGTGTTTTAAATTTTTCATTGCTGATCCGTGAAGAGAAAACAGTGTTTTAGTCAAGCTTGGAGAGTGTAGTGAGGGGATTGATCAAGGAGAACAGTATGTGTTAAAGGTATATTTATTTGTCCATTTCAGAGGGACTGAAGACACAAGGAGCGTTTCGTTTGACTGTAGAAGACTGAAAGATAATTTAAGTGTGCATGCGCGTGTGAGAGCGACGGTTCGTGTGTTAACATCAGTGCCTGCAGGCTCCCAGTGACCCCTGCTGCTGGTGGGTAAATCTAAAAAGGGCATTTTGATCAAATATAAAAGCTAACTCAAAAAACTGTCTAAGGCAGTGGCCTCCGCTCTTCTGATACCCTTCCCTGTCATTTAACCGGTCGGATGTTTCACTTTGAATTTCGGGTCCAGTGACATCAAACGCATCCTGTAAGCATGCTCCGTGTTTCTGTATGGAGCCTATTGATTTTCTGTAATGCATCAAATAACAGGATTGGATTTGTTTCATGTGAAGGTGCCAAGTATGCTTGTATTCCCCCATGAGTGTGTACAGTACTTCCTGCTGGAAATTGGAAGCACACATGCTGAGGGACGAGCCAAAGCAGAAAACGTGGCTTGATCGCAAAGAAACGTCAACACGTTTAATGAGGTCCACTTTAATATTGTACGATTTTTGGCACTACAGTAACAAAAACCGCACACAGAGGCATATCTGAAGTATTTTTTGTTTGTTTGTTTGTTAGTCTTTTGTAGTGTTAACCTACTGTAAAAGTCTTATTCTCACCTTCCATTTTTAAATTTTTGGAAGGTACGCAGACAATGAATGTATTGATCCTGTCTGATTATTTTTTTTATTATATAGAACAAATCTATTACCCTTGGGGCCCCTAATACAAAGCCACATATGATCTTGGCTTTTAACGAATATCAGTTAAATTAGAAATAAAATTTTTCTATGTTGTGGACTTCCAGGGATATTTATATTGCAAAACATCGTCCGTTATTATCAAAAGCACACTATACAATCAATACTTGTTAACAATGTGGCAGTAAGATGCTGTATTCAAATTCTGAGAGCTGTTTCTTTTTCTGTTGTTGATTATCAAGCTGTGAAGATTGATGGACGCAAAGGGGAGTTTATTTTGGCTGTAAACATTCGCAATTTTTGGTAATCATCAGCAGGGCCATTTTCGTCTTACGCTCAGCTATACGTTGTTTTTCTTTTACCTATTTTTTTTTTTCTCCCCTATTCCCTCACCATAAAAAATTTAAAACAAGTGACCAAAATTAATCTAAAAATCTATTACTAAAA
Organism: Cirrhinus molitorella; assembly: GCA_033026305.1. NCBI lineage: Eukaryota > Metazoa > Chordata > Actinopteri > Cypriniformes > Cyprinidae > Cirrhinus > Cirrhinus molitorella. The sequence goes on from CM065119.1 coordinate 37,245,157, forward strand.
TCTTACTACAGCCCCTTTTATGATGTGTTCCATAAGCATGTCTGTAAACATTTCTAACCTAATGCCAAATAACAGTATATGAGGCTCAGAACTGAGCCATGTTAATTTATGATATTAAAGACAAATCACTCTTGTTTTTCCCCACAGTATTTCAGTAGTGAAGTAGCTGGGATCTCTTTTAAAACATATGAGCCTAAATGGATCTGTTGGTCTCTAATGCATTTTAAGTACTTATCTTTATTTATTACTTTTCAGTTTGTTTAATAAATGATTGTCAAAAAACCCTCATGGCGTCTGCAGTTTTGTTCCCTCCAGAGTTTTCTCACTCTCAGTTTTGTTTATATATTATAGAATTTTATTTATTATTTTTTTTTAAATACAGAATTTGTTCTTGTTACTCTTCTAAAGCTATAAAATGAATTCTCGTCCATGTGACGCTGGAGTAATGTCGTCCTGAGTGCTATTGTCGATACGGGCCTCCTCTTTTAGTTGCCGCTCTTGGATCAATGAGACAAATTCCAAAACAAACAGCCGAAGAGGCTCTTTTCTTTCCCTAAGAAGACTCCATTCACACAAACCATTTCATCCGAGGCCCACAAAACAGCCCTTTGAGGGTCGTCGTTCCCAGTGGCCGAACTAGCGAATCTTCTCGAAAGGTATCTTTTTAATGACCGATCCGCTGTCTGTGCTAAATAATGAGAGTTTCATTATTGTGTTAGCTCAGTTGAGAGCAGCAAAATAAATAATGAGAACTTGTAATAATGGGCGACCTAACCTTGTTCTTTTTGTCCAGAAATGAATGGAGTGAAAGCAAGGACGCTTGAGAAAGCTAACGAACCTGGGCGCTTTGGTTTTGCACTGAGCTGAGCGGTTTTCAAAGACTACTTGATTTTCCATAATGCAAATACACTCTAAAACAGTACGTTCACATGCCTAGATAAACATGTTAGTTGCGAAACAATATTTGTGTGATTTAGTTCATATGTTTTTGTATAAGGGGAATGAGAGGTACAGCATATGTCTTTTTTGTTGTTGTTGTTTATATATTATGGAATATATGAAGATTGAAGGTGCTTGTAGTGCCATTGTAATGCAATTAAGTACACTGCATAATGAGGTGAGGTAGTGAGCTACAACAGAGCATTTAGTGAAGTCACAGAAGTGACTGCCCCCTTGTGAAAGCATCATGTACTGACAGGCTTAACATGAAAGATCTCCAGAAAGGCTTTTTTTATTGTATGCCTTGTCATATAGAAGTCTACATAAAATCGTTAAATCATCATGGTTTTAGTATGTTTTGACTAATTAAAAAAATAATCCTAGCTTCTGTACATTAGAACAAGACAATCTGAGAAATATGTGACCCTGGACCACAAAACCAGTCAAAAGGGTCAATTTTTTTTAAAAACTGAGATTTATACATCATCTGAAAGCTGAATAAATAAGTTGATGTATGGATTGTTTGATTTGGTCGAGATACAACTTTGAAAATCTGGAATCAAAATATTGAGAAAACATTAAAATGCATTTTACTAATCAAAAATTAAGTTTTGATATATTTATGGTAGGAAATTTACTAAATACCTTTATGGAACATGATCTTTACTTAATATCCTAATGTTTTTTGGCATAAACGAAAAATCAATAATTTGACCAAATACAATGTATTGTTGGATATTGCCACAAATATATTTGTGCTACTTATGACTGATTTTGTGGTCCAGGGTCACATATCTAAAATATTTTTTAACATTTAAAAATTGTTAATATTTAATTAAAATCTTGAGGGTCTGTATAATACTGATTTTCCATTTACTTTACATATACATAAATGTAAAAAAAATAATAGAATGGTGTAATTGTATTTTATTGCAATATACAATAATGAAAACATTAGTCACTTTAATTTTGCTTTCAGAAAAAAAATGGTGTAGATCATAAAAAGCACTAAAATAGTTTTTTTTTTTTTTTTTTTGTACACACACACATTGTCTATGTCCATTGATCTATTTAAAAATTAAAAATCCCACACACTTTCTTAGCTTGCAAAAACAAACAGTATTTATTAGAACATCTCGGTCAAGCGGCCTTCGTGAGGCATATGTCCGCTGATCTATAATCCTCTTTAGCCCTTAGTTGCCCTTGATGTGTCCCTTGTGCCTCTTGTTTGAACTGTGGCTAGTGGTCCGAGGGCAGCAGAGGTCAGCAAGCAGTCAACCGAAGCCCCCATGGGACACCGCCATTTAGATTCCAGCACACCAGCACTATCACTGAAGATACTCGATGTATGATGAGTGGAAACACAGAACAAATACCTGTAAGTGTATAAATACCTTTTTTTTATTTGCATTATAAGTGACTAAACATGGCAACCTTTCATGTGAATAACGTGAGTGAATATATACACAAAACTGGGCTGAGCAACTAATTTGTTTGTGTAGATTTGTTAATTAAATCTGAAAATACTCTATGCCGTTATTATTTTTTAATGAATTTGTATCTGGTGGTGCCTAGTATTATTGCCTAAAAAGGAAACAGTAATTAGCTAAGAATAGTGAGCATGGTTTTTTTTTACACTAATGAATGACTTTAACGTATGGAGGTTAATAAGAGAGAAATAATGCGTGTAGAAACGTACAATGTGCTTAGTTACATATGTTATCAATATAATGTCTCTAAACAGAAAAAAAGAAAACTTTACACAAGATTTATTTCCACAATCACAGGCATGACAACTTTTCTGCCCTGCTCATGTGTGGCTACTACTTGGCCATAGTGATGATCCTATACAGAAGTATTTGTCATTGGGGAATTGTTGCCGCTGGAGACAGTTGCCGGGCGCAGTGACTGGAGGCATGTTTTCCGTCTATAGTATCCCAGAAGGCCATAGGAGCTGACTCCCCATAAGTCACCACTGGAGGTGAGAGAAACTCATATTGTGTCCTCTGTTTGCTGGCCTGAAAGACAGGGGAAATAAGGGTTAGTCTGTATTAGTTTGTAAGTTTGCAAGGGACGTATTTCAAGTGCGGCGAAGAGTGCCGCCATTGTGTGAACGGCCCCGTCTCACTTTGCTAAAGCCTGCCCATTTACCAACAGATTGCCTCTGTTACCTAGCAACAATTTAATTAAGATGGTACGTGCAAGGTGGGGCGTTCTCTCTAAATGCAGGATTTTTGGGGTACCAATAAGAATATTTCATATCACATTGTTTGTTGTAACTCGTATTCTCTTTGAATTACCTAAATCGCTTTTAATCTTAATAATTACCAGTAATAAAATGAATTCCAGCCTGGCTTTAAAGTCAATAAATGTAGTTATTAAAAGTCAATTAATTATGATAATTTAAAAAAAAAAAAAAAAACATTGACAACTTTTTTTAGTCCATTTGATTTTATCATTTATTTAAGCCTTTTATGTGGTCCATTCCAGATATTGTGAATAATGCACATGTACATGTTATCTTTTCTACTGTTTTTTTGTAGTATTTTCTGATATTTTGCATTTTAATTTCTATGTCGGATGTCAAATGAAACAAATATATGTGACTCTGGACCACAAAATTAGTCTTAAGTAGTACGGGTATGTTTGTAGCAATAGGCTAAAATACATTGTATGGGTCAAAATGATTGATTTTTCTTTTATGCCAAAAATGATTAGGATATTAAGTAAAGATCATGTTATATGAAGATATTTTGTAAATTTCCTACTGTAAATATATCGAAACTTAATTTTTATGAGTAATATCCATTGTCCTATATCCTAACAAACCATACATTAGCCTGTTTATTAATAAAATGCCTATAAAATAAAGCAGTAACACTACAATAACATCCTATCCTATTAATTAATGCAATACATTAAGAGCAACACATTTCTTAAGAGTATTTGTTCATCTTAATTAAAGTTAATAAATATACAACTGTTTATTATACTGTTTATTTAATACTTTTCATGATTTAGTTAACTAATGTTTTTCAATGAAACCTTATTGTATATTGTTACCATATAAATGGATAAAAATGAAACTAACATTTTAAGTGGTAGTATTTTACACTCAAATACTCTGTGACCTAATTTAAAAAATATCTGTACATTCAAATTATTCAACAAAGCTTTGCCATAGTGGGTGATGAAAGGGTAACGATTTTAATATGGAAAATAAATTGATTTCATAATTGTAATGTCTTTATGTTCAAAATTACTCACAGTGTCAGTTTCAACAAATCAAGCAAGAATGCGCTCTGCCATCGGCATCTTCCTGTCCTAAAAAGGTGATGAATGAGAATTTTAGATCAAGCTTCAGGAATGACAGAAACTCGTTTTAACCAACTGCTTTAGATACCTCATCATCTGCCGGAGGTGTGCGATTCATTATTTTTCTGTCAGTTTACAGTGTAGGAAAACACACAGAGTAGTTTTAGGTGGTTTATATACGATGGCACAAGCAGATGGTACAAGAACTGTAGATAATATCTGTTCTGCAGTACCACTAAACAAATATTTTCACCTGACAGTTCAACTTGGCATAATCATATTCGTAGCTTGACATATAGTTAGTCTAAGCAATCCGTGGATTGCAAACCATTTAACCTGCTTCTAATGTGATTTATTTGTCCATTTCTGATTCGACAAAGATGCATGCAAATCAAAGTACTTGACAGGGTCTTGGTTAACATAATGACTTTAGTAATCCTGCCCCAAAATTTGAGCCTTGACATTAATAATGACCCGGCAAAGAAACATTTGTGAGGCTGATGTGTTATTGTGGGTTGGTGGGAAAGGGCACAAGCAGTTGCTGGGATCAGTTCACATTGCCGTGTGTCTGCTCCTCCAGACACATTGCCAATCTTACAATGGTGACAATAATGGCGGCCCATCCTGCCCCGCCACTCCAGACAATAGGAAAGGCCTGGGGCCATATGCTGAGCCTCTTGACACGGGTTCGTTTGCAGGGTTGTCTGTGGGAAAGCAGGGACAAGGACTACGCCAGACATCGAAGGTCACAAGGTCTTTCACAAGAGGCGACATGGTCGAAAACTGCTGCTAAGGGTGGAGGTGTGGGTGTACTGGATCATTTTGAAGTCCTTTATTTCCTTGCTCAAGATCTTGGCGAAGTGTACAGTTATTTAAATCATAAAAATGCATGTCAAATAAAACAATATCACCTTGGCAACATAGCTGCTGCTAATTACCGCCATTCTATTTTAAGAAAAAATCATCTTTCTGAACCAAAATTTGCCACGACCCAAAATGACTTTCATTATCCCATGCGGTGATTAGCATGCACACAATGTAGATTGGATGTACGGCTTTGTACGCACGTATACAATTGCACAAAAGGCGGGCGGCCTTAGGCTGCTCCTCTTTCCCCTTCCCCCACACTTGAGCGTTCCCGCCTTCCTTCTCCTCAGTGCTACGCAAATAAGCATCTCGCTCGCGGTACCACATTAATTAGTGTGTAGATAACTAGCTGCACCCTCCTTTCACACTTTTCTACTCTTTTATTAGCATGACACTGGTTAGTGGCCGATCTCGTTGGGCCCCTGATTAAAAAGAGGACCCCTCAGAACACAAATCTCCTGTCCCCTTTCATCCCTGGCCTCATATAACATGGCTCTCTGATCCATGCTGGCATGGCTGACTGTCAAGAGTACCTGTTCGCTTCCCTCTCATCACCTCCGTCGAACCCCGTTCCAGCTTGTGCCTCTCCAAGTGAGAGTAATTGTTGCTTTCACCTGAAAGCCAAGCCGTACAGATTTAAGTCTGACGTACGGGTGTCGGCGAGGACAAAAGCAAATAAAAGAAAGCGGGTCAACGTTGGCGTCGAACAAGCCGGCGTCTTTTGTGGGGTCACTTTGTCGCTCCTGTCATAATCCACTCTGGTTTGAGAGCATTATTCCTGTCTGGATTGGATCACACCCCTCTCTCTCTCTCTCTCTCTCTCTCTCTTTCGCTGAAGGATCCAGACCCAATTGTGATCCCCCTATGCAAGCTCAGCTCAACAGGGTCTCCTCCTGTCTTGCTCTGATTTCAAGGTAAAACGTCTCATTAGCTCTGGCCCTTGAAAGACGCCCGCTCCATCTCATATTCAGTTATACATTCCCTTTGAATAGCTTGTGAGAGGCAAGAAGGGAGAGCGAGAGCGAGAGAGAGAGAAAGGAAGGCAGGGGTGAGAGCTGATCCAGCTACCTGAGAGATAGGGAGGGGGAGGCCTGCTGAGGCCTCTGTAATTTCATGCAATCATTACCGCCTTGTGCCACAGACACATTCGACTGTCATTTATGCCTTACTTGAGGATAAAAGCTCTCTAGAAAAAGGAAAGGAGAAAGTGTCTCCGCGTTTGTATATTCTTAGTATGCCGGCCAAATGAAAAGGGCTCTGCATTTGATGGTTAAATTGTTTAAAATACCGCTGAAAGGAATTAAGGAGCACACAAGATGCTTTTAGAATATTACATATTGATTATTTAGTTCATTATGGAGGCATTTAGGACTATATTTAAGTGGAGACCTTTTATTCTATCATTAGTAGTGGTAATGTTGGGAATAGTGGTAATAGCAAGAGTATATTATTATGTTATGGCTTAACTATCAAAAGCTTTTCAGATTTTGAAGCTGACATTGACTTCCTAAAATAAAATAAGTTAAAAAAAAGACAAAATGTGATTACATAAGTGCATAAGATACTTTTTTGGTTAAATTCTTTTACAGAAATTACACATTTACAGCAAAAGCTGGTCAGTCTAGTCAAATTTCATAATTTTATGTCAAAAGTATGTCTAAATTCAAATAGCTTTTTCCCTTTAAGGACTAGGAATTATTAATTTGCCAAACCTGCTTTGTTTTCTATAATTAATGTATATATTTATTTTAATGTACACTGATGTTCAAAAGAATGGGATCAGTATTTTTTATTTTATTTTACTTTTTTGTAAAAAGAAGTTTCTTATGCTCATCAAGGCAACATTTATTTGATCAAAAATCCAGGAAAAAAACTGTAATATTGTGAAATATTATTTCAATGTAAAATAACTGAATATATTTTAAAAATGTAATTTATTCCTGTGATGTAAAGCTGAATTTTCAGCATTATTACTTCTTCAGTCTTCAGTATCACATGATTCTTCAGAAATCATTGTAATATACTGATTTATTATCAATTATTTGTTAAAAGGAACATCATTTATAAAATAGAAAAATTTTGTAACAATATAAACTATCATTTAAAAGTTTGTGGTCAGTAAACTTATTCTTTCTTTTTTTGAAAGAAATTATTACTTTTATTCAGCAAGGATGTGTTAAATTGATTAAAAAAGTGATAGCAAAGACTTACATTGTTAGAAAAGATTTCTATTTTGAATACATCCTGAAAAAAGAATCACAGGTTCCAAAAAAATATTAAGCAGTGCAACTGTTTCCAACATTGATAATAAATCAGCATATTAGAATGATTTCTGAATGATCATGTGACACTGAAGACTTTAATAATAATTACACAAATAAATTATATTTTGAAGTATATTAAAATAGAAAAACATTAAGCGGAAATAATATTTCAAAATATTACTGTTTTAATGTATTTTTGATCATGTAAATGCAGCTTTTATGAGCATAAGAGAATTCTTTAAAAAAAAAAACATTAAAAACCTACCGATCGCAAACTTTTGACTGCAGGATGTTTGTTTGTAGAATTTTAAAGAAAGTCTCTTAGCATGCTATAAAGAACTGTACTGCTAGACTAATCAGTCTTAGACTTGATTCAGGAACTATTGCATTGTTAAAAAGTGTTTTTCTTTGTTCATGTACAGCACAAAGTGAGCCAGGCTTGCATATCATTCCCTTGTAAAAAGAAAGTGCAGGAATATAAATTGGTCATAGTGTAAAAATGCTTTGCCCAATGATTTTCATAAAATTCCTCAATAATGATTTCACAACAGGCAGGTAGATTAAGACCCTTGCCAAATTCAGGCCTTAAGGCACCAGAGCATGACTGGGAGCTACTTTGATGCGGCCCTTTACTGCAGTGACTAATGATCAAGCCAGCCCTCACATCTCTGAATAAGCTGGGAGAGTGGTGCCATCTCTAATAAGGACTCTCACCGTAGAAAGCTGACAAGGGCTATCAGAGCCGGAGTAAGAATACAGCAAAATCTACAGAGAACTCTAGAAAACAGAATAGCTCCTTTATCACTCAAACTCAGATTAGAGCCTGCTCAACAGCAATGCCATGAAAACCAGAGGCTTTTAAAGAACCTTAGTTGCTGAATCCTCTTCTCAGATCCAGAATGGAACGGTAAATGGCAGGAAAACACCTCAACTAGCTCTTCTCCTTTTGACTCCTTGATTTGATTCAGCCTACTCTATGATCTTCCTTTAGACCTGAAGGATCTAAGGGTCTGAGTTTCTTAAGTGCAGTGTGTGTGTGTGCATTCAAGCATTCAAACACTTTTTTAAGTCTCTTATGCTCACCAAGGCTGCATTCATTTATTTAAAAATACAGCAAAAACTGTAATATTAATTTTTTTTTTTACAATTTAAAATAATCAATTATTATTAATTATTAATTTAAAATAATTGTTTCTATTTTAATATATTTTACCAGTAATGTATTCCTGTGATGACAAATATACATTTTCAGCATATGTATTAATTATACACTGCCATTCAAAAGTTTGGCATCATTAAGATGTTTAATGTTTTTTGAAGAATCTTAATCAAAATCATCTTGATCAAAAATACAGAAAAAAGTTGTATATTGAATAATATTATAACAGTTTAAAATTTTTTTTTTTTGTTAATTTTAATATATTTTAAAATATAATTTATTCGTGTGATGCAAAGCTAAATTTTCATTACTCCAGTCTAAAGTGTCACATGATCCTTCAGAAATCATTTTATTATGCTGATTTATCATCAATGTTGTGATCAGTTGTGCCGCTTAATATTTTGTTGAAACCTGTGATACAGCATTTATTCAAAATAGAAATCTTTTCTAACAATATAAGTCTTTGCTATCACTTTTATCAATTTAAAACATCCTTGAATAAAAGTCTTATTTTCTTAAAAATTTCTTAATACAAAAAAAAAACCTTTTAAATGGTAGTTTACATTGTTACAAAAGATTTCCGTTTTAAATAGACACTGTTCTCTTGAACTTTTTATTCATTAAACAATCCTGAAAAAAGTATCACAGGTTCCAACAAATGTTTTCAACACTGATAATAAATCGCCATATTAGAATGATTTCTGATGGATCATGTGACACTGAAGACTGGAGTAATGATGCTGAAAATTCAGCTTTTCATCACAGGAATAAATACAATTTTAAAGTATATTCACATAGAAAACAGTTGTTTTACATTAAAATAATATTTCACAATATTACATTTTTTTCTGTATTTTTGAGCAAACACGTGCAGCCTTGATGAGCTTAAGAAACTTAAAAATTTCACTGATTTCAAACATTTAAACAGCACTGTATATTAGCTATATTAATTAGGCTATATCTATCTTGACAAGTTAGAGATGAAAACTGTCTCCAAAGTCTTTTAAGGTCATAAGACACCATTAAGAATTTGTTTCTGGCCAGATAAAGTCAGACTGAGCTTGGACAAAGACACATATATACTTTTAATAAATTCAGCTTGTTATCACTTCGTCTCTTGCTTTCTGCTCTTCCCCCACATTTTCCTCTTGGCTGGTAGAAGAGTTAACATGACAACCAAGTTGACCTGACTGACTTTAAATACCTGACAAAATCTGATATTTCCTGGCGGAGAGGAAGATTTAGTAATAAAATAAACTGAATCTACACTGGATATAACAAACCCAATATAGAAACTGCACATACATGCTACAGAAATCAGTGCACTTTTCCAGAGATGTTACCTGTAAGACGAAGGTAAATCGAAATGAGGCCTTTAGTGCCCCATCACTGATTTAGGGCTCAGCGAAATCAAAGCTGAGCAAAAGAAAGCGCAGAGACCCAGAAGCGAACGCTTTCCACCGCAGGTATCACTTCTTGCCTTGCGGCACACTGCAGGGGCTAAAATGTTCTGCCCAACCGTAAGCGGAATCTGAGCAAGCAAAAGGTGTACCGCGGATTAGCTGCCCGCGCCGTAGCCGTGGGCAACCTCTGAGATTCACGTGCGGGCGCTTTCACGCGTGTGTTTTCCCCCACACGTAGCGCAGAAGGGAGTCGCAGTGGATGATCGACTCAGGCGTACTCCTGGGGAAAGGAGATGTCCTTCAAAAGTGGACGGTATCAGCAGAATCCAGTCCCAGTGAACGATTTCTCATAGTTTTGTTCCTATGGAAACTTGTGGGCTTTCCAAGAAGGCCTGTGAACAACTGAAGCGACTTTCTTTTGATTACAGTACAAATACGCTGAAAGAGTTTTCACTTGTCTCCTAACTGATACCAGTATATTGAATTACCAGTGTTACAGTCCCAGATGTGAGGACTGAGATACAGAAATTCAATATTTTTGCCACCCTTAATTAGCTTCAAATGACAGTCACTGCATCCTCACTGCTCTCTCTCTGGCACACACACATGTACACACACACACACACACACACACACACACACACACTCATAAATACTGTGATTCCCCGCCGAGTGCCTGAGGAGATGAAAGCCATTGCAGCTGCACCCACCTCAGTGTTGTGCAGTGCCTCTCAGGAGGGGCTCCCAGCATGACACAAAGCAATAGCGCAACCCACACACACACACGCTTACACACAGATTCACCTCATAAACATCATGTAGATAACCCCTCAGGACATCTTAACAAATACATATCTCACAGGTCACCAATTAAATGTATAGCTATCTATACTAAATACAGATTTGAGGTTTGGATCTTTTACTGCACCCAAGAATATGTTTATGCATAATAACAGAGACAGTTAAAGTCATAATGAAATAGAAGTAGCAACAGATCTTTTCTTCCAGGTTGTGTAAATATCAGGGGATTTTCAGAAAAGAAAAATGTAGGGGAGGGACTTAGTTCTATCTATCGGTTGCTGATTGGCTTGCGATATGTGGAAGAAAATGAGCATGACCTTACAGGGTGGGGTTTAGGTGGACCATTACGTTTTGTATGTCATGTATTAGTATTATGGATCAATGATAGCCGTTAGATGTGGGTGATAAACAGGCAGACATGATTCACCGGTAGAGATTTTGGAGTATTGTCTCTATCATGCTTACGGGCACATTTTTAAGCATTATGGTTTAAAACAACAGATTTTAAGTTGTTGAAATGTAATCAGCAGCGAAAGTGAACTCTTTTTGCTATATGCACGTGTTGTCTGAGCAACGCTATCTCATGACCAATTTGGACATATTTTTGACTAAAATGCCGTTTAGTTTGTCATATTTTAGTAATCTGAATTGTACCAAGTCGTTGTATAGGTTTGATATTAAGGTTTTATCATGACAGACAGATTTAACTTCCGTGATACGTAAGATGTATTTATATAAAAATTAAATGAAACCACTTCTCATAAAGAAACAAGAACATGGTCTTCTTTTCAATGAAGTACCAGTGGTTATATAGGCCAATTAGGCATTCTTTATAACAACTTGTTTACCACATTCTTCATTCTTTCAAGCAGACATTTATTTTTTATAAATAAATCGAGATGAATCTTTGTTAGGGATACTAAAGTGATTCAGTCAAGAGCAGTGAGTGATTTTCTGTCTTTTTTTGTTGCTTGATTAACATCAGTGCCACAGACAATAGCAACTAAATTAGGGTCCTGTTCCTTTAAAACCAGATACACAGATGTCATGTACTGATACATGTCTGATATTCTCCCAACTGTTTACATTCACATAAGACGTAACTGGGTGTGTTCATTTCAACATCATTCTGTGAGAATTTCTCCATTCATAAGACGCAAAAGAGTACTCATGAGCTGTGTGAGAGGCGCTGCTTCAATGTTTGTGGACTGAATTGAACTCTCTTTTGCGTTGTCAAATGTATCCATATGTGTGCCCTTCTCTTACTCCTAGATATTATTATAGATATAATGTTTTTAATGTTTTATGAGACGTGCTGCAAATGTATGCTAGCTTATGTCCCGCCGGGTAGATTAATAGACTATGATATAGTTTGGATGTACGCAACCACACAGCTGATTCGTTCTGAATGAATCTCATCCAGGGTTGCCAGGTTTTCACAACAAAACCCAGCCAATTGCTACTCAAAAGTAGCCCAATCACACAGTTCGAGGGGGTCCCCCGGTAAAAAATCTCATTCCAGGGGGTAAAATACATGTTTTGTGGTGGGGTTATTCTGGTAAAATTTGCATTCCAGGGGCTAAATTTTACGTTATTGGGGTCGTTTCAACCCGTGGACATGAAAAACAACCCGCAGCAATAGTATGAATGTAGCCCAATTTTGCGGGAAAACCACAGACTTGGCAACACTGATCTCATCCCAATCCGTCCCTGCCTAACATTTTAATTTTGTTTTTATGTCAATAGATTTTCGTCATAGTTTTTGTCATTCAAAGCAAGTTTTTGATTCGTTATCATCTCGTTTTCATCTGTAAAAAAATGTTGCCGAAAATTATGACAAAAATTATTCGTCAACAAAATTAACACTGATTTGTATGAGTGAGGACATATGTGACCCTGGACCACAAAACCAGTCTTAAGTGTCAATTTTTCGAAATTGAGATTTATACATCACATGAAAGCTGAGTAAATAAGCTTTTCATGGATGTATGGATTGTTAGGATAGGGCAATATTTGGTTGAGATACAATGATTTGAAAATCTGGAATCTGAGGGCACCAAAAAATCGAAATGTTGAGAAAAGTGCCTTTAAAGTTGTCCAAATGAAGTTCTTAGCAATGCATATTACTAATCAAAAATGAAGTTTTGATATATTTACATTAGGAAATTTGCTAAATATCTTCATGGAACATGATCTTTACTTAATATCCTAATGATTTTTGGCATAAAAGTAAAAACGATCATTTTGACCCATACAATATATTTTTGGCTATTGCTGCAAATATAACCAAGCGATTTAAGACTGGTTTTGTCGTCCAGGGTCACATATGAATTAGCCACCTCATTTCTCTAGACCCCAGTGACAGTTAGGTTGGGGGCAAGGTTTGGTGTAGGTCATTAGTACGAATTCATACGAATTGGGGAACTTGTAATTTACAAATAAGCAAAAATCATACAAATTTGTATGAGTGAAGTCCTACAAATTTATATAAATTGGCCACCTTGTAAAATATGTACAAATTGCTGTGAGATCAGGTTGGTATGGGAGACTCGAGTTTCTGAGTGCTGTCAGAGAGGCGCGTACACGTGAAGATGCTGTTCATAGAGAGCAGAAGTGTTGAAAGGAATTATTTCTGTCAGGACCACTACCGTCAAATAACTTACAATTAGCATACATTTTAGGTTGGGGGTATGGTTCTGTTCTGGGCAAACACTCCCTGCCCATCCATGCAGCCTGGCATGGATAAGAGTAGGGAGAGCATAAATAACCCCCTAGGGTAAACAGAACAGAACCAACATTAATGATTAATGTAGCAGATATCATTAATGTTCTAAGTGATTTTTTTATGTAACAACTTAATTCAGTGGTCTGACTCAAGAAATATCCAAGCCGAGTCCTTACTGGACAACAGGGGAGTTGGGGATGGAGGTGGGCGATTAGCTCCTGAGCAAAGTGATAGCTGCTGAATAATGACTGAAAGGACCTTATAAAAGGGAATTATGATTGGCGTTGTATTCCTATATGTAGATGAGCATCAGCTGATGTGAGCTTGACTAACGTGACCTGCCAGAACTAACGCTGTGCTCCATTTTTTTTTCCGCTTTATAGGTTTTATAGGCTTGAACGTTTAAATACACACGCTTGTTTGTGTCAAAATGCCCATTTTTGCAAGCATTAATTTTGAGTAATTTTGGTTTCATGTGAAAGCAAACAACTGAGAAAGAAAACATGTGTAACCATATATTGTATCTGGGCAGCTCTTAAAGTGACAGCAGTCTGATTGTTTGCATACATTTGATTACTTACATTATGCAATGTATGTAGCATTTCTTATTTGTTCTACTGTAGTTTTTTTTGTCTTATTGCTTGTAATTAGATTCTTGTTCTTCAGTATTGTCTTCAGTAAGCTTGAGTTTTTTTTTATCGTGATATATGTATCATTATCATGAAATAAAATTACTCATATTGTGATATAAGATTTTGGTCATATCACCCACCCCTAGTAGTCATATCTTTTAATGTATACAAACAGCAATTTAAAACTATAGCCCTACGAAACTAGTTTGTGTTGATTTTTAAATCATTGTCACTAACACCATCTTTTTGTCTCTGTTTATTCCATTGGACAGTCTGTGCTCTCAACTAATAACATTTAAACTTTTGTCTGGGCAACTCTGTGCCCTTCATTACTTTGTCTCCACTCATCCTTCTGAAAAATCCCATTCAGGATTGCACCAGCGGGGCCAACAGTGAACGCCCCGGTAATGGTGTGGGAACCTTGGCCGTCTGGATGAATATTTACTCTGTCATCATGGCAGGGTGATGCAGATAAATCTGCCTCCTTTAGCTGCCCATGCTAAAGATGGAATGGAGAATGGAAAGGGGAGGAGGATGTGAGTGAGAAAATGGCTGACAGTGAAGGAATCAATTACTGGACAGAGACAGCTGTGATGCACACTGTGAACTCAGGCAGATGAGCAAAACAATGCAGAACGGTATGAATTTATACAGGACAGCTGCGCATATATTTACACTGTGTGAATATTTTAAATAAGAATTCCTTTCTACCTGAAATGTGAGACAAACAAACTTGAGTGTTGAATTGTTATAGAAAATCAAGTAAATAACCAATGACGCATAATTTAGCTGTTTTGTGTGGCATGAGACTGACAGGCGTGTTAATATTCACTTTGACTATTGTAAATGTGAAGATATCTTTTATAGACTCGTCATATAGACTTACTCTCTTATTTACCAGACCAGACAGGTTCACATTTCCTTGCATTGTTCCAGATGGTTCCAGTAGTTTAATGTGAGTGCCACTGTCCCCTCATTATTGGCTGTTCAGAGCACATGGGCCAATCCTAGCCAACCATGCAGCAATGACATCACCACTGCAGTGATCTCATCTTGCTTTTCCAACAGTTTTACCCTACTTTTCCATCAAGCCATGCTTTTTCTACCTTTGTGCTTTTTATCTCTCCATCTTTCATACAGAGACACCCCTCCTCAATGCACTGATTACAGAGCCTGTGCGCTGAAGGCCTTTAAAGGGGCAGCAAGCTGGAAAATAACCACATGCTGTCCTGGGCAACTCCACCACTCCCAGTTACGCAGTTTCCAAGGGAGCCATTCATGAACTTAAGTAGCAAGGCAGGCTCACACCCCAGGTCTGTCATCCACCTAGCACCAACCCTCACTGGGTCAAACATTAGAAGAGCCTCTCTTTGGGGGGACAATAGGCAACGTGGGAAAAGTGTCTGATGGATGCCTGAAATGAAGTAGGACAGTGACTCACTTAGAAAGTGTCCTAGGAGACCCGTTTTTGCTTTATGTCAGCAGAAACCATATTCATATTCTTGATGAGGGTCTACTGTTTCAAAATTGATCAGGCTTATTACGGGAAATCAGGTGTTACTCACAAACTAACTGTGTTCTTCAGTTATTTCTCACAGTTCTTAGAATAATATACAGTTTGTTTTCCTTCCCACAAAGCATGTTTTAAGGCCAAACAGCATCTTTATGATGGCTATCTTTGATAATGATCATGAATTGAACCCTTGTCCTTGTAAACAGTCCTGGCCATTTAACCTTTGACCTGTGGGATGTCAACCATTCTACTTGCCCTGCCCTCCATATGAACCTCCACATGCCCTCCCCTTAGTCAACAGATAAACTGGTAAAATGGCTAATTTTGAGTGGAAAGGGAGGGGCTTTGAGAATGAGGGGCTTGACCAGTTCATCATCAACCACTTTAGTGGTCACTACCAATATGACCTTTAGCTGGAGGTCTTGTCAAAGTCATAGACTCCCTATGGGAAGGACATAAGCTGTTATTTGGATGAACTTAGACATATGTGACCCTGGACCACAAAACCAGTCATAAGGGTAAATTTTTTAAAATTGAGATTAAAATTGAGCTGATGTATAGGACAATATTTTAAAAATCTGGAATCTGCGAATAATTCAACGATTTCAAAGAGAAATATTGAGAAAATCGTTGTTGTCCAAATTAGCTTCTTAGCAATGCATATTACTAATCAAAAAATAAGTTTTGATATATTTACAAAATATCTTCATGGAATGAATTTTAGCATAAAAGAAAAATCTATAATTTTGACCCATACAATGCATTTTTGGATATTGCTAGAAATGATGGTCCAGGATCACATATGTAGAGAATGCCACAGAGGAAACACAGTTATAAGCTCAGATATTAAAACTCAATTGATACTGATTATTATATCTTTCCTATAGTTGAGTTTGTTAAAGCTGAATACAATTACACACATGGCTGTGTAGTTTCAGTTTTAAATTGCACAATACATTTCCAGAGTTACAATATCATAACTCTTGAATTGTAGTATTTTGGGAAAACAAATCAACAGCAAAAAAAAATCACTAGTGTCCTCACACTCCCAACGGGTGTGATTCAATGACCGTCTCATTAGTCAGACAATCCCAGCACGTGGCCACCAGGGTCATGTTGTAAGAACATACACAATTTGTTTGTGGTCAGCTCTCAGAACAGACAATAGGCCCTGTGTTTCTTGAAACCCCATGAGGGCCTTCTATCTAGGAGCTTGTTTGAGCTTGAACACAGGCCTGGTCAAAGATGGGAAGGGTCACAGCCCTTACAACAACCTTAACCTATGACCTTTTCCCAAAGGACCTGCCCCAGTGGCCAAAGAACATGGTCATAGAAGGCTGATTAAGACAGAATTTGTGACGGAGAACTAGAACCTTTCCATATGGAGTATTCAAAAATGGATTCAAACCTTTTAAAATATTCTTATCAATTTACCCCAGTTCGGCATATTATTAAAGCTTTTAAGATTATAGTTTAGATCGCTCTCATGAAGGGCAAGCAATCCTCAAGGTGAGGTGCATGATGCATGGAGAGGATAAAGCATGTTAATTAGACATCTGACTTTATTGGAATGCATCTTATTAATGATGACCTAATAAACAAAGTCTGTACATATCAAAACTCATGAAAGATATTCTGCCTGGCTCAAGGATAATGGTAAAACTGTGTGTTGTCGGTCTTGTGAAGGTGGGTCACATTAATTTCTGGGCTAATGGCTGATGCAGAACTTATGATGTGTGATATTAAAATGAATTGTGGACTATTAAATTACAGTGTGGAACGGTCACAAACATTGTAGAGAGAGACCTGAACTGTAGCTGTGTGTTAGGGGCCTCAAAAAGACCATCTCAAAGTAAAACATGTTAAAATAGCCTTTGTTCCAGACATGGCACACTTGATCGGCCCTCCAGGCCTGCTCGAACATAACAATATTCCCAGTACGACTGATGGACTTTTGCCCCGACCTGAGATTTTGGGCCTCTCAGCTGAATAAGTAGAGCTGCAGGGGCAGTTGACGCTGGCGCCTGGGCCTCTGAATAATCCCGTGCATATCCCCACAGTTCCTTTTCACGCTATAGCCCAGCTCTTCCCCCTTCCCTGGATTCCTCCCACTGTCCTCCCAACCCTGACTGTGCACCGGCAGGTAAGGACTCCGATCAGCCCGCCACTCACACTCCAGGGTGACGGATTAGAACACGTCCACCCGCCGCCCGCTTTCATCCTTTGCCAGTGCTCTGGTAGGGGGCTCGTCCGGAATAGGAGCGCTTTCTCCTCCAGCCCCTCCCCCTTTCTCGTCTTACCTCGAGGAGGTGGCTTGGGGTGTGGGGCGGGAGACAAACCAAGTGGCATGAAAAGGAGGGTAATGGGGGAGGGGCGCCAAGAAAAGCTGGGGAGAAAAAGAACGAACATTGTCCTTTTCAAATGGATGGGAAACGATTCAGTGGGATTTGCTGGCAATTATACGGTGCAGGGCTAATCAATTCAGACTATTCTGGCCGTGGAGTGGACTGATCCGATAGAACAAAAGGTCGGTCAGCAGGAGAGGTACCTGAGAAATGGGTCCGCTCGGTGTAAGTAGCATGGGGCAACACTTCCCCCTCCTGAACAGCACCAGAGCATATGGACTGGCTATGAACTTATTAGCCAGCGGATTAAGGGGTAAAAGCAAGGGCTCGGGGGGACACCGCAAGCCCCTTTTACTTTGGCACTCAGGGGTCTTACCCCTAATAAGAAGATGATGATACCATTAAAAAGACCTAAAATATTCCCGGTGAAAGCGCGCATACTTCAAGAGGGGTGGTAGTTTATCATGTGCCATCCATGCTCAACACACAACCCACAGAATCTTCATCTCACTAATAAGAGGGATCAGATTGCCCAGTATATTCATGAGCAGATCCCTCACACAAGGAGCTTCTACTTGAGACTTTGATGTGATGAGGCGGGTGACAGGTGATCCTTGGCCCTTTCATGCTTGTCAGCAAGGCTCCGTGCCCTCAACAACCTCTCATCACCTACAGACAGTCAGCAACCTGCTTCAATGGGCTTGAGGGACCTGAAGAGGCTCAATCCGGTGTCTACACAAGATGAAGGTCTACCTGTTTACACTTGGTTCCAGCACAGGGTTGCTATTTTCAATATCTCCGCATGAAGGGGATGATCCTTTGATAATTCTTAGCAAACTAACAAAACAAGTAGTATGCATGGAACTGGAAACACCTGGTGCTAAAGACCAAGCCATGGAGAATGGACCTAAAGGACCAAAAAGACACTAAGGGTGTGTTCACACTTGTAGTTCGGTTCATTTGATTCATTTGGTCCGGACCAAAAAGGAAAATGATACATTTGGTCCTGGTCCGCTTAGCGTTCACACTAGCATTTTTGACAGCAAACCTAAAGACACTGAAACTTAGGCATAGTGAAATGTTCACAACCTGATTGGCCGGGTTAAATTAC
Source organism: Cirrhinus molitorella (assembly GCA_033026305.1). Lineage (NCBI taxonomy): Eukaryota > Metazoa > Chordata > Actinopteri > Cypriniformes > Cyprinidae > Cirrhinus > Cirrhinus molitorella. The sequence continues at coordinate 37,264,231 of CM065119.1, forward strand.
ATATCTTTCATGATGGAACTCACCGAACACTCCAAACAAAAGTAAAAGGTGTGTTCGACTTAAAGCGGCGCTGCGGATGTATGACATCAAAGTACCCATTCACTGATCAGTCTGCTTAGCGCCGTTTTAAGTCGAATGCACCTAATGCAGTCTGTTAAACTAAGCACGCTCATTGCAGCGTGTAAATGATTTAATTGTCACCACCTGCAAACTCACAAAGACCTCATAAAAGCTCATAAAACCTTTAAGTTTCTCCACGTTTGCCCTCTGCTCAGCTTCGCATCTTGTCATTACTTCCTGTTTTTGGTTCGTTTAGAAGTATTTGGTCCGTGTTGAGTTCATATTTCATTCAAACCGCACCAGTTTGTTTGGAAGCACAATGAGACGCATCTTTTTAGCGGCCTCTGTCCACTTGTTTGATGTGCACCAGGGTTCGGCTGGCAGCGTCCACACTTACTCAAATGAACCGCACTAATAGAACAATCGCACCAGAGTTCATTTAAACGAACCAAACATGACAAGTGTGAACACACCCTAAGGGCACCAAACAAGTGGACCAGACAAACTCTGGTGTGGTTGAATGAAATATGAACAAGGGAACATGCGGTGTATCCAAAACAAAATGAGCAGAGGGAAAATGTGGAGCAACAAGGTAAAGTGTCTTTTATAAGCTCTTTGTGAGTTTGCAGGTGGTGAAAATAAAATCAACATGCAACGATGAGCACTTAGTCCAGCAAACGGCATTAGGTGTATTCGACTTAAAGTCACTTTAAGTCGAGCGTACCTTTTCCTTTTGTTTGGAGTGTTCAGTGAGTTCTGCCATGAAATATATGTCACTCAAAGGTTGTGCACGTATCACTATGCCTTTAGGTTCACTATCTTTAGGTTCACTGTTAAAAATGCCAGTGTGAACGCTAAGTGGACCAGGACAAAATGTATAATTTCCCGTTTTGGTTCAGACCAAATAAACCAAACAAACCAAACCACAAGTATGAGCACACCCTAACATAAAGGACATCTGGAGGTGGACAAAGCTATGACACTCCACATTAATTTCCACCTTTTTGTGGTTCCTTCTCACTCGATTGTGAGACTCTGTCTAAACCAGGAATAGGCACCATTCCTGGAGTGCTGTTGTCCTGCAGAGTTTAGCCCCAACCCTAATCAAACAGACCAGAACAAGCTAATCAGGGTCTTCAGAATTACGAGGGCTACAGACAGGTGATTTTTTTTAAGGGGTGGAGCTAAACTCTGCAGGACAACAGCACTCCAGGACCGATGTCGCCTATCCCTGGGCTAAACAGTTTTTGTCTTCACTCTCGCTCTAATGTCCCTCTTTCTTTTTCTCTCAACCTTTCTTTAAATGAATATTAAAAGCAACAGGATTTTGAGCTTTGTAGTGGGGAATTTTACATTGTGTCGATGTTTGTTTTTCACTTTGCCTGTGCCCCTACCTTTTCTTTTTTACCATGGAGGTCAACTTCCTTAAGGATTCTTTACAAAGAAAAGCTGAGAGGTTGCTCTTTAATGAGGAGGGATCTCAACAGGGCTTCGAATGCCTCAGTCATTCTCATCAGCTTGTCACATGATGCTGGGGTTATCAACTTCAGAGGCCTGCATCTTCACTGGCACCTCTCGAAACTTCAAGGGGAATCATAGAGTATACCTCTCTTGCTCGTAAACATAAAGACAATGCGGTTCCTCCACTTCCCTTCCCACATACACACAGGATAAAAACAGATGATGGCCTTGCTGTCTCAAATTGAAATAAAAGTCCTCTGTATGATCAGTGATGTCATTTCATTGCAATCTTTTGCTCACGAGTTTCTGCACATTGCAGTCTTTCTATAGAATGACTTCAAAGGACTTTCTTTGACAAAAGAGCCACGGGTAGTATGGAGCTCTATGGTATGTCTCAGCATAATTGAAAGGCTCTATTGATTGGTGAATTCATGAACTAACTGTTAACAGCTAAGCCCACTATAGCAAGTTATTATAATGAAGACAGATAAAACGTATAAAAGGCTCTGGAGCAGTCCAAGCTTTTGTGACTACACCTTTGACATACGGCCAATGCATCTATAATGCTTAATGACTAAAAAAGATGCTTAGCTGGCACAGAGCCACTTCCATTCTAGTCTGGCTATATTAACTTAAGTCAAATTAGATCCTATCCTCTGTCTACAAGCCTTTCATCTCAACCCATCAGCAGTGACATGGACATACTGCATTTAGGCTATCGACAGCCACTGCTAATGTACAGTGACCCGTGTCCGGTAAGGTCACGGATGTTTGGGTATGTGACCGTGTTCTGATGCGGAGGGTTTGGGGGCTACTGGAAGAAAAAAAGTTGTTGACACCCCGACACGCTCACACCGTGACGGACACATAGAGAACTTCTGCCTTCCCCCCTTCTTCTTCCTGGTGCTGTCAGCCTGGGTCAGTCGGCTGTCAATGTGGCTATGTTTGTGTGAAGTGCCGTGGCATCGCGCCTGCCTGTCAGTGTGTGATCGCACGCCTGGAGGTGACCACAGGGTTGTGGGTGTGCCAACCTCACCCCTCACCCCTCTGGTAGCAAATGACATTGCCCATCCATTTTCTCCATGAGTTTGTCAGTGAGATCATCAGTTAAATAAAAAAAAAGAGAGAGATACTGGTAAGTTACACAGAGCTGCTGTCTATACATATTACATTTATTTAGTTCAAATCATATATATATATATATATATATATATATATATATATATATATTACTATAGATTAAGACTACATTTGAAAATTATATGCCTTTTATGCCAAAAATCATTAGGATATTAAGTCAATATTTAATTAGTACTATGCATTGCTAAGAACTTCATTTGGACAACTTTAAAGGGCGATTTTCTCAATATTTAATTTAGTTTTTTTTGCACCCTCACATTCCGGATTTTCAAATAGTTGTATCTTGGCCAAATATTGTCCTATCCTAACAAACATTTATTCAGCTTTCAGATGATGTATAAATCTCAATAATTAAAAAAAAGATGCTTATGACTGGTTTTGTGGTCCAGTGTCACATATGTCCATCTTTTTATGAAGCAAAAGAGCTGTTTTTTCACATTTTCACAAAACCTAAAATTTATATTCTGGCCTCTGACACAGCTTTTAAATCTCAGTTCAGCTTGTTTGAATATGGTGAGTCATGATCAGCAATGTAATGCCCAAGAATTAATGTTTTTGGCATCACTTGCCTCAAACGAAATGAAATATTTGAATATGCAAATGAAATTTGAGAGCTACAGAGGGAGAGAAGAATTTCGTAGAATAATGACTCAAATGTTACATGTATGGCCTCACAAGGACTTGACCCTTATTGTTAATAGCCTACTATTCCCATAATTTACTAGCTTGCCTTTCAAAAACTGATTAAAACAGAATTAAGATTAAGGACAAAATGACAAATAAAATGTTAGAGATCTGGATTTTTACTATCACATATTCATGTATTGTTTTAGTATTGTGTATTGATTATTAAATATATTAAAACATGGATTTTTTTTTTTAATTGACCAGAGCTTAAGTTTGTTTTAAGTTATTTTTATGAAAGTTCACACTGCTTCATATTAACAATTCCTCAGTTATGTCAGTGAGTATTAAACTACTGTCTTGAATTTATGCTATGATATCAGAGTGGGGGAAAAAGAGATTACAACAAATATAAAAGGAAAAAAAAAAAAAAAAAACTATCCAAATCCAAATATAGCGCATTACTGAACATTAATTTTACACTAGTCACTGAGGTTATTCCATGTACTGAAATATTGATTAGAGAAAGCGATGATGCGCTCATTAAGAAAAATCCTTAAAATGCTCATTCACAATTTTAAATCCGCTACCAAACAAATGATAAAGCTTATATTGATATAAATTGGTTAAAATCGAGAGGAAGGGTGACGCAGAGGCAACAGTTTGAAAGAATACTGATCAAAGCTTCAATGTGTATAATTGTGATGAATGCAGGATGTCAATCCTGAAGAATAGAAGCATGGCATCTACATATTACGATGCACTACCTTCTTTACTTTCCTCCCCTCTCTTACACGCAGTCAATTACGGGTTCCCATGTCACTCACCAACAGCAAAACACTGCATGGAGGATGAGGCGAAAAAATTCTTATTTGAAGTTTAGCTCTCATTTGAATGACAAAAAGGAGGCCTGCTAACACACCGATAATAGAATCAATTTGCACACATTTATAGGCAGCAGAAATTAAAAATGACAGAAAATGAAAGTCTCCAAAACAAATGAAACTGCAAACCAATAATTCAAAAAGTCCGATGACAAACAACAATGTGAACAGTTGTGTAATTTTGCTAGGTGCTACTTGTGCTGTTAATGCAACAAATAAGAAAAAAGAAAGAAAGCATACGCTGAATGAATTCTGCTAACATACAGAGAAGCAGGCAGAAACTAATAAAAGAGTCCAGCTTTATCTCTTTGAAATCTCTGAATTAATCAGCAAGTAAACTATTACATTAAAGCATATAAAAGACATCTTTTGCTTTCTGTCTCTCTCTGTGTCACACGCTCACTATACACAAGAAACAAAAGCTAATTGAAGCGTACTGTTAAAAGGGTTTGAAATTTTAAGAGGGGCTCATACAGCTTTTGTTGATTTAGGTTTTGCACCATCTATCAATGGGTTCATAGGAAGAGGTTTAATCAGGTAGGAAACCCGGATAGAAAGAGGTGGGACGGGGTATTGTGTTGGTGTGAAAGCAGAACCAAAAAGGGGCGTCTTTTCACGTTTCTTTACTTTCACCTGCTGGGATCCATTTGGTCTCTTTCAAGAAGAAAAAGGGGCGAATGCAATGAATAAAGAAAGACAGACGAGTAGCCCATAAAGGCCAATAGCTTAATCAACAGCCACTTGTAATCACCACAGTCCTAAACTCGACTGTATGCTCAATAATTTGTGCTCCATCCTCGCTCATGTAGTCAGAAACACATAATCAAATAGGAGAAAGCAAAATAAACTCTCAGGTTTTTTCGCGTTGCTTTAGGTATGCTGTGTTCAAGATGTTGCAAAGGATGATAGAGAGACAGAAATGTTATAAAATCATATCTGGGCGATTTTTCAAGGTAGAGTCATCGTCAAAACAATAAGGTCATTGCGCCATCTTGGGGTGGGAAGTGGGAACCATCCGCGGCTTTTTTTTTTTTTTTTTAATTAAAAATAATTAAAAGTTGTTGTGAAATATATAGATTATCCTTTATAACGCTTTATCTAATGTTGCACTCGTATATTATATTTGAATAATTTGAACTACATTAACAGACTTCCTGAGTGAAAAACAATTGTGATATGAAACGGGACAAAGAATCAGTAGCGCTTTATGCGATTATAAATGCTTTACCATTAGTTTTCAGTATAGTCTATTACAAAATTATTTTGGAACTAATGACCACAAGGGGGCCTTCTGCAGTTTTAATATACAGTCTAATTAAAGTCAAATCCACACAGAGACACACGTTTAACACACAACTCAAATATTATTATGAAAACTACGTTTTAAATTATAAAACCAGCACGCTGTATGAATTAAAATATGCAAATCAAGTAGACCTATGTCATTTTGTGATTCATTTAAAATGCGTTTATTGGCTGCTTTTGACAGGAACCTTATGAACTGGAGTTTGACATTTATCTCATGACATATATTTTCTTTTTCCAGAAACCGCTTTCAGCAATTTGTGTAGAAAAATGATACATCTGAATGGCATATTTTTCTTCTCTGAATGCTAGTAAACTCTTCTTGCCCTAAGATGACCACACTGTCAATTCAACACTCTCAAGGCTATCAGGAAAATGAAATGTTCACATGTGAAAGCCACATGAATAACACATTTAATGCTCTGTATGCCTCAACATAAGAAACCCATTTCAAAACATACCATGGATAACATACAGGCACACTCTCTAAACAAACAAACAAACAAACAAACAAACAAACACACACACACACACACACACACGTAGGGCAGGGTCAGAAACCCAGAACATTGTGAAGACAGGTCATACATTACTCAGCCAGGTTTGTACATGCATCTATTCCTTGAGAGCGCACTGGCTATTTGGAGAGCTACGGACATGGCACTTTGATAAAAGGGTCATTCTGCAGGCTTTGCGGGGGCTGTGTACTGTGAAGGATTGGATTTTCACATGAATGCTTGCACTCTCAGGCTGCCCGTCCTCTTCCTCGTCCACACTCAGATAGCCTTTGAATGGCAGATCTCAATTTCTGATTGCTGTCTGATTATCTATTCACCTCCAGCTATATTGACAGGGCACACTGCTATTGAGAAGCGTGTCAGAATGAGAGTGGTCGGAATTTAGATTTGGACGTACAGAAGTGTCCACTTAGCCTATATTTTCTTAGTCACTGCCTAAAATGCTTATAAAAAAGCTCTGTAATAAATTAAATGCTTAAAGGCATAGTTCATCAAAAAAAAAAAAAAAAAAAAAAAAAGAAAGAAAACTCTGGCATCGTTTATTTACCCTCATGTTTTAAACCTGTATGACTTTCTTTCATCTGTGGAACACAAAATATATTTCGAAAAAAAAAAAAAAAAAAAAGTCTTTGTGTGTGAGGTAGAGTAAATCATTATAGAATTTTCATTTTTACATTTTCAAATCTCTGATAAACTTTTTAATTATTATTTAATTACAGCCTCCTGTAAAACCTTACAATCAAAGAAATTAAATAAAGGAAATGTGCACCTAAAAAAACAAACAATTTATCAGTAGACAAATTGTCAAATCAAATAAGTCACCTACAATCCATGTTATTCTTCAAAGCGGAAGTAAGCCTTTTGGTGAGACTTGCTCTTTATTAGCCGCAATGAAATAATGAGAAGAATAACAATTTGCAGGGAACAGTAAAACTGTTTGCACTACAAACCAGTGTTCACAATTAAGATAATACAATAAAACAAAATGGTAAGACACACCAATTTGCAATATTAAGCAGCAAAACAAGCTGTTTTGTACAGCTAAAAATAGCTGGATGCGGATGAGCCTGGAAGACAGACCCATAAAATTTACAAATGGCTGTAAATTTAAATGAAAAATAAGATGGATACAGACTGTGTCAAGAAGCTTCACAAAAAATAATTTATTTTGAATTCAATATATTTGAAACTACACTCTTAAAAATAAAGGTTCTTTATTGGCATTGATGGTTCCATGAAGAACCTTGAACATCTGTGGAACCTTTCGAATGCAAGGTTCTTTATAGTCTTTGAGGAACCAAAAATGGTTCTTCTGGCATCACAGCATAAACACCCTTTTGGAACCTTTATTTTTAAGAGTGTAGTTAGTGTAGTAGAGCTAGTGTAACCAGTTTTGAAACTAAAACTTAAAGTCGGCATTGTAGTGTGGTGTTGTACAGCTTGAAATGCCCTGAATACAAGAGGAAAATAGGATGCAATATTAAGCTGAGGAATCTAGACAGAGCCCAATTAGAGAGAGATGGTTAGGTGTGTGTGTTTGTGTGTGGAGGGGGTGGAGCTGATGGGGGAAGGGTGCCCGGTGCCAACCTGAGACATTTTGATCTCCACACTTGAATTCACAGGCATACATTACTCCGCTGGCAGACTAATACGCTTCCACACACGCGCATAAACACACACAATTGGTCATTGCAGGCAACATGATCTGGGTGGCAACACAGTCAACACTGAGCATGGTGTTATGACGCCATCCTGTCTAGTGCAATCGCCTTTGTCGCAATGAGGACCACAAGCCAATAGCATACTGCTATCCTCTAAAAGTGTGTTATGGGAATATTGGTTGTGTGTCTGTCAAATGCGTTTTCGAAATAGTTTGGTTTTGTCAATATAACACTTCCAATGAGTCGAACGGTACGTCTGACATAAATCGTCAACGTGAAATTGTAAGTAAGCTATGAATATATTACAGCCCTTGATCATGGCACAGTGCCAGCCAGTCTGCAAGCAGAATAGAGATTTGATGAGGTCATGTGATTTAGTAGCTGTTTGCTTCATGGAGAGAGCTGCACTTGTCCATATTGTAGCAGCTAATATCACAACAGCCCTCCGTCGGTGTCCATGGCAACGGGCGACAGAAAATGAAAGGAGGAAATTAAATCATGCTGTCATGGGGGTGCATGCATTAATTTTGCATAAAGAGTGGATGATATGTGAACGCCTGGGCTTGCCTTTGTTCAGTCGGGTACACATCCAAATATGACAAAGCCGAAACCGAAAACTTTTTAAAAAAAAGGTTTAAAAGCAGCGGAAACAGAACAAAAATGCTAAATAATAATCATTGTCCACATAAATGTAAATTTGACTGTGTTGGAAAAATGGTGCATTCGACAGAGGATTTTTTTTTTTTAATTATTAATTATTAATATTTTTAGTGCAAGCAACAAAAGATCAGTCAAACATGGATGTAGGCCTACAATAGTAAAATTATAAAAATATATTGATTTCTGTGTTAATATACAATAAATGGACCTCATTACAATACTATTTTGGCTAAATAGATTAAAATAATTAAATATTTTAAATGTGAATTTTTGTATCGCTACAGTGCATAAAATATGTGACCCTGGACCACAAAAACAGTCATAAGTAGCAAATGTATATTTGTAGCAATAGCAAAAATACATTGTATGGGTTGAAATTATCAATTTTTCTTTTAGGCCAAAGATCATTTTCCATTAAAATATTTTGTTAATTTCCTACCGTAAATATATCAGAACTTAATTTTTGATTAGTAATATGCATTGCTAAGAACTTCATCTGGACAACTTTAAAGGCAATTTTCTCAATATTTGGATTTTTTTCATCTTCAGATTCCATATTTTCAGATGCCAAATATTGTCCTGTCCTAACAAATATGGAAAGCTTATTTCTTCAGCGTTCAGATGATGTATAAATCTCAATGTCAAAAAAATTGACCCTTATGACTGGTTTTGTGGTCCAAGGTCACATATAATAAAAAAAAGAATAATAAATTGGGCAACACTTTACAGATATGGTTTATTAATTAGCAACACTACAGCATTTATTATTCTTAGTTCATATAAATTTTTAAGGATTTGCTAATGCATTATTAAAATCACAAGTTGTGTTTGTTAGCATTAGTTAATGCACTGTGAACTATATGAACAAACAATGAACGACTGTATTTTCATATCAACTAACATTAAAAAAGATTAATACTTTAATAAATTGTTTATTGTTTGTTCATGTTAGTTAATACATTAACTAATGTTAACAAATGACAAAGTTTTACCATAAATTATAGAAAAAAATAGAATTACATCATACACGTCTGAAGAGGAATAGTATTTACAATATTTTACAATACACTTCTAAAAATAAAGGTTCTTAATTGGCATCGATGTTTCCATGAATAACCTTGAACACCCATGGAACCTTTCAAATGCTGAGAAGTTTTTTTTTTTAATAATCAATAGACTTTTAAGATGTTCTTCAAAATGGTTCTTTTAGGAACTGTTCACTGAAAGGTTCTTTGGGGAACTAAAAATGGTTCTTTTGGAACCTTCATTTTTAAGTGTAGAGATCCAAAATATTGCAGTACACTCTTAAAAAAAGTAAAGGTGCTTTAAAAGGTTCTTCACAGCGATGCCATAGAAGAACCATTTTTTGTTCCACAAAGAACCATTTAGTCAAAGGTTCTTTAAAGAACCATCTCTTTCTTACCTTTTTATAATCTGAAGAATGTTCTTTCACCACAAAGAACCTTTTGTAAAACAGAACGGTCCTTCAAATGTTAAAATTTCCTTATGGAACCATTTGACAAAAAAAGGTTCTTCTATGGCTTCATGAAGCACCTTTATTTTCAAGAGTGTAGGGTGTGTAAGAAATGCTACTGGATACAAATTTCCATAACTAATTGAATTTACATATGAAGAGTTCAGATGCAAAAGCCCCTAAATCCATCTGACGTCTTTCTTTCTTTTCTTTAAATGAATTTTTATCATGCTCCTGTGTATATGTTTCTGAGTAAATAGTGGTACTTCTGATTGGGCTGAGCATGGAATTTTAGCGAGTTTGAAGTAAAAGTATTTGATGGACGTATAATATGTGTTGAGAGCGTTCACTCAGTATCATTATCTCATTTTTGACCGAGATGGCTTTTAGCTGGTTTTGCATCTGAGCTCTTCATACTTTCTTCCAACATATTGCACTGAGCTTAGTGAGTTTTGTAGGTTTTCCATAGAGTCTGTATGGTGTTAAGTTGATAAAGGTCATATCGGAGCGTCAGAATGGCTGTTCTTGTAACATGCATGAGCCATTATGTACTTGTAGCCTATGGACAATCATTTTGATGGGCTACATTGACTGACATTATGCAGGTAAATTCTATGGAAGATTTTTCAAGGGCTCTGTGTTGCAGTGCTCACAACTGCAGAGCACATTGCAATCTACTATAACAAAAATAAAGGGCAGGGTCAATGCCACAATATTGCTTCTTCAAGATGATCCGAGCTGAAAAAAAAAGCCCTGACATACACTTTCAATATGTGCATAAAACATACTTCAGCCTGAATACAAGCTCAAAAGGAGTCTTAGCACAATAATCTTCGACTTCTTGCCTAGCGTATCTGGCCGTCGAGGGGCACAGTGACAGCTGTTCATCACGACGACAGTAATACAAGACATTTCTATCTCTCCACACCATCAATTTACCAAGCCTGGACACTGATTTATTCATAACCATCAGTATGCATCATTTGTCCAAATTACAGAGAGGAAATATTGACAGAAGATAAATAAAGATAAACTGAGACAGTGTCAGATAAAGCTGATTTCTGTACAACCTGTTCTAAACAGACTGAAACAACACCCAAAGACATCAGCTGATAACTAAAGTCATCTGCCAGAATAAATTCACAATTTAAGGATAAAAGCACTCATCTCCACCTGCATTAAATACCAGTACAGACAAAATGTCAAACTGTACAATTTCTTGGCAACCATTTTCAGGCTGAAGGCAATGCTGACAGCAGATATCAGCTGCTGCATGACAAACAGATCATGCAAATGACCTCTGATGGATTCAGAAGTAGGAATCTTACAGTCTATCTGTCCATACCTGTGCTACATGGAAATGAGATTTTAATTCGACCAGACCACCTGATAATGATAAAACACTGACTGAGGGTCTGAGAAGCTGGCATCAAAAACACATTTATATATTAGGTATCATCTTTGAGTATCATGACCCGCCAGTTTTTGCAGCTGCCTATACGGCAGAGCTTGCATCTCATCAATAATGCAACGAAACATCATGTTTATGCAATTCACACAATGACAGAGCACTAGTACATACTAGTGATTGTAGCCACATACTGGAAACATCCATACAAGCATACAACAGCCAGTGCCCACTCAAAAGCATGCCTAAAAAAGACACTTATTTAGGTTAAAACACATATATCATCCCTCAACAACAGCAGGAAACTAGAGAGTGTAAAAAGGCAATAAATACTCACCTTTTGATTGTGTTTTGTGCAGGCTCTTATCGCTTCATGGTAGCACAGCACACAGGAAAAATAACTGTAGTGCCATGGTGATATGCAAATTAATGGATCACGCTGAATACAAGGACATTTATTATTCATAAATTACTCATGTTTATGCAAATTAGGTTACACAGCCCTACTCAAATAGGAGGTTGGTAATTTATTCTGTCTTGCTTCATAAGCTTCAGTGGCTTTTTAAAAAGGAAAATATTTGGTCTAACTAACTGGTATTTGTGTAAAAACGAAATAAAGTGGCATCAACATACATTTTTATTAAAAGCTTTTATTTTTTTGCAAATATAAAGTCAGTGTTCAAACATGTAAATCAAAATTGTAAGACAAATTATGCACTTTACTAATGTAACACACATTAACGCTACAAAATATCTTAAAAACTGGGTTCAAAATAATACTTGATGGAACCACGTTTTCAACATTGGAGAACGTGTTATAACAAACACTTGGCGCCCCCATGTGGTCAGTCTGTGTAGCACCTGTCTCGTTATGTTTGTGCTGAAAGAGTTATATTTACACTAGCCTACATAATGGACCAGATTCTGACAATCTACAACACCCTTAAATCCATATAAATTAAACCCAGGGACCAGTTTTTAAAAAAATTTAATCTGGATAAGAATGATCTGGATTTGGAAATCCCATGTTTTGCTGTCTAGGATCAGTTAGCCCATCTTACTTTACAAAGCAAAATTGAATTGGATCACCCTGATGCAGATACACACTTTATCAGATTTCCAAATATGGATTACTAGTGCTCTACGGAGCCCCCAACAGGACATGGTGATGGAGAAAAAAAAAAAAGAAAGAAATATGGCCACGGGGGGAAAAAATCCATCTCCGATGATTGTGCCAATGTAATTTACAATCAAAAAACTTTCATATTTTTGTTAAATAATGACAGCTGTTTGGGGATATATATTACATGTTAACACTTTGTATTTTTGGACCAGTTTTAAAGTTTTATTTACATTTTGTTCCTGAAATTCACCCTTTTGGTGGGATCAGAATATTTCAGGTCTTGGATCAAAAGTATTCCAATCTTACTAAAACGTTTTCAACAACACAAACTGATTTCATTGACTGAAAAGATTTTAGTTTAGACTTTGTGCTCTAATCTGAATTCAGAATCCTTTTTTCCCCCTCTTTTGAACAACCAATTTCAAGATTTGATCCAACACTCTTAAAAATAAAGGTTCCAAAAGGGTGTTTTTGCAGTGATGCCATGAAGAACCATTTTTGGTTCCCCAAAGAACCTTTCAGTAAACATCCATTTTGCATCCATGGATGTTCAAGGTTCTTCACAGAACCATTGATGTCAATAAAGAACCTTCCAATGGCCAAAATTTGATCAAAATGGGACCAGATTACTTCTGAACAACTGGCATCTGTCCTGTTATGAATGTGCTATGTTTACACTACCAGTCTCTAACAATCTAGAACACACTTCCCAAATAGCACATGCATGTCTGCAAGATGTCCGTTAAAGATCACTGAAAAGCATCTGCTGTGTACAAACATCTGACAGACGTCTGTAAAATGTCAGTCTTGCATATGTTCATAAACATCTTAAAAACATCTAATAGACATCTATTTGACATCTGAAACCTTCTATAGACGTATTGCAAACACTGTAAAAATACATCTTCCTGGCGTAAATGCAGGCGTCAAATAGATGTCTCTGTGATGTATGTGTGCTATCAGGGTTAAGTCCACATGAATTTAACCCATGATTTTAGGCTTGAAAGCCGTTTTGTGTTCCTAGGGTCACAGATCTTCTCAAAACACTATCAACCTCTTTTTCAAACTGATGAAGAAGTCTGAAGTCGCAGAATCCTCTGTACAGTAACCCGGTTGCTAGTGTTTTCATAGCCTCCTTCACTTGCCACAGTGAAGGTACAGTGACCGTGTGTAAACCATCGTTGAGCTCAGCTGTGACCACTGTCGGTTCTAGTTTTGGAATGTCCAGATCCGATAGTGTGTCACTTTCATCGCTAGACTGGTCCGTTATGCTCTCATCAGATTGTTCGAACACACTTCTGTCCTCAGTTTGGTCACTTGAACACTGGTCGAGATGGAACATCTCTCGTACAACATTCTCCCGGGTTTTAAAACGGTTGAACCAGTTTGTGCTTGCCCGAAAGTTACCGAATCCCATCATCCTAGCCAACCGAGACGCTTCTGAACGAATCCTTCGATCATTTAGTGTAATACCCCTCTCTCGAGAATGATCGATCCATCTCCAAAGTGCAGCTTCAATTTGTCGCGTCTTTGTGGATGTGAAATCCATCCTTGGTACTAGTTGTGCCACCGTCTTATTATTAGATGGCTGATTATTTCGGCCGATCTGGAACATCGCTCGTACGACTCCCTCTCGGGTTTTAAAGCGTGTGAACCATTCTGTGTTCGCTCTGAAGCTACGGAAACCCACAGTCCGGGCCAACCGAGCCGCTTTTGAGCGAATCGTTGATTCGTCTACGTTAATACCGCTCTCTCGAGAACGATCAATCCACCGCCACAGTGCAGCTTCGATTCGATGCGTCTTTCTGGCTGTAAGGCTGTTGGTAGGCTCCGCCGTTTTAACTCCAGATGTGGGCTCCTCTGGTGCGTCTCCCTTTTGTTGGTCGACCTGGAACATCTCTCGTATTACTGCTTCCCGTGTTTTAAACCGTGTTAGCCACTCTGTGCTCGCCCTGAAATTACAAAGTCCTATTTCTGTAGATATTTGAATCGCTTTTTTACGAATCGCTAAATCATCTACTGTGATTCCGTTCTGAAGGGAAGTATCGATCCACTTCCAGAGTGCAGCTTCTACTCGAGGCGTCTTTCGAGATGGAAAAACAGTCCTAGGAAGGTTTGACTTGGCATTTTTAATATTCCTGTTCCGCAGCCAGGTGCAAAGCAGAGGCCCTGAGATGTTTAGCAGACGCGCTGCAGCTTTTTGGGACATTGGAGGAAGTTGGTCATATTTCTCGAGTATACGCTTTTTCTCCTGAATCGATCTGCGAAAATATTTCCTCGTGGCCATGTTTGTGTTCTTCTGAGTGACGACGGAAATTTGAACTCTGGCGGCGATTCTTTTAAGTTGGATCTTTTCAGTGAATCATTTGAACCGGTTCAGCCGCACACGAATCGGACTGATTTGAGCAATGGCAAACAACTTACATTTTACAAATACAACTAGAAATGTGTGCATGGCAAGACTGTATGAGAGTTCTATCAACACGAACACGAGTACGAACAAATCATTCAGTGTTTATAGTAATTTAATTTGCTCCAATAAACAAAAGTCATTAAGAAACTAATTTCAAAACGGATGACTGGAAGTTTCTAGTAATCCTGGAGGCCTTGATTAGGTGGTTCAGGTGTGTTTAATTAGGGTAGGAGCTAAACTGAACTGAATTTCACATTCCTAAGGCACGAGGTAAAAGAATCGCTCAATTGTTTGTTAAGCCGGATCTTTTAAACAAACCGTTCGAAAGAATCGATTCACAGAAATGAATCAGATTCACGAGTGAGGAACACAATCGACATCATCGAAATGCGACTAAAAAGTGGCGTGAATCGCAGGCGACGCGTTTTTGCTCATGTCTACTGCTGAAACAAAGATCAACACCTAAACCTTTTACGACCATTTTTGATACACACACGGAGCGTCAGAGTGTGCCCAGGAGGGGTGAGACTAAAATATTTAATTATTTTAATCCTTGAAAACATTGCATTGAAAACATTATGTGTGTACACTCGTCTACTACATTCTGCACAGCTTGTGAAAATGCCCGCATGTGGTGTGTAATCAAATGTATTGTTCCATCAACAGTCTTGTATTCAACATGTATCACAACAGCTCTCAGAAGAAATACTGGACTTACGACAAAGAGGAAACCTTGGATAAATTAAGACTAGAAGCTAATCAGAAGTTCTGCTCAAAAAGCATGTCCAGTGGTAAGGTAAGTGACAACTTCATGGATTCTTTTAATGTATTCATTTTAAATGCATATTTATCTATACATACACAAAGCACATTAATCCAGTTCATCTGTTTTGTTTTTTTTTAGCCTGGAATAAATGAATCCATGTTTCTTGATGAGCAAGAAGAAAAAGTACTTTTCAGACACTACGAGAAGAGACTGATAGACTTCTGTGCCATTTTCAAGCCTCTGATGCCAAAATCTGTTGTGGTAATAAATATCTTTTTAATCAGTTCAAGATGGGATCATCTAGTGTGACGTTCTGACTTTTTGTATTTTAAAACTGTATATGTTTTTTCAGGGCACAGCCTGTATGTATTTTCGAAGATTCTATTTGAACAACTCTTTGATGGAGTATCACCCTCGGACGATAATGTAAGCATATAGAGTTATAAGATCATGAATTATTAGAGAATTTTAGTTTCTGACCTTCATGTCCTACTTTTGCAGGTTGACATGTGCATATCTCTCCTGTAAAGTGGATGAGTTTAATGTGTCCAGCACTCAGTTTGTGGGGAACCTTCAGGAGAGCCAAGCGGGACAGGAGAGAGCTCTAGAACAGATTCTGGAGTATGAACTGCTTCTCATCCAGCAGCTCAATTTTCATCTGGTTGTTCACAATCCGTATCGGCCCTTGGAAGGCTTTTTGATTGACCTAAAGGTGAGGCTAAAGCCTGGTTGAGGCAATGTTAGTATGTCAGTCTTGTCAGAAGTTTTTAAAAGTTGCCAAACAGATTTTTTAAGTATATGGTTTCTGTATTCTTAGACCAGATACCCAATGTTAGAGAACCCAGAGATGGTGAGAAAGAGTGCAGAAGACTTTCTCAACCGAGCAGCAATGACAGATGCTGGACTCCTCTTCTCTCCGTCTCAGATCGCCCTCACTGCCATCCTCAATAGTGCTGCACGTGCTGGCCTCAAGATAGAGGCGTAGGTTTCTTTTTCAGCATTCAGAGATTCTGGCAGTTGAGATGGCAGGAAGTTGAAAAGTATTTTCTTTGACATTTACAGATATTTGACCGAATGCATGGGGCTTAAGGAGGATAAAGAGACCCTCTCAAAGATGTATGAGTCAATGAGACGTAAGTATTTTTCTTTTCAAACTGTTAAAATGTCACTAGATAAGAGATGAATAACTCTTAACACTCCTGCAAAACCTTCATTAAAGGTCTCAGATATCCAGGGGGTAAATCTGATAAATGGTGGCCTGTAACTTCATCAAAGTTATTTTATGAGAGGTTTATCTTCTAAAAGATCCATTTCGCTGTGAAATGCCATTTTGAAGATTAAAGAAAACCAATTTGAACCCTTCATACTTCAACCCTATGTAGACCCTATTCATGCACTAGTCTAGAATAATTTGACCGAATTTGTTTAATGATCTTAAAAACCTGTTGATCTAAAGACTTGAATGGGCAACTGTGACAGTTCATGTGGCAATGAAGACTGGAGTAATTCAGCTTTGCATCACATGAATAAATTAAATCACAAAGTATATAAAAATTAATTGAATTTAAGTCATAAGAATTTAAGTATTGCTGTTTCACTCTATTTTTTTGGTTAAATAAATGCAGCCTTGGTGACAAAAACAAACAAACAAAAAACTTACCAACGTAGTGTGCTGTACGTCTATGCAAGCCTGTTTCCACCACTGAATAAAAAAGAGGAAATAGTTTTTTTTTCTCACAACTGCAAGATGTACGTCTAGCAATCGTTTCCAATTTAGTTTTTCTCAGAAATGTGAGATATAAACTCGCAATTCTGAGAACGTATAAGTATGTTTTTCCCCTCTCAAAATTCTCGCAGTTCTGACTTTTTTTCCGCAGAAATATAAACTCCAATTTCAAAGTCTAATTTTGAGGGGAAAAAAAGTCTGAATTATTGCAAGATTGCCATTCTGACTTTATTTCTCGCAATTGTGAGTTTATATTTGGCAATACATCTTACAATTGGACAAACCAATTATTTAGAAGCTTGCTGTATTAAGGACAACTTCTGTCATCAAAGACTATTAATTACTTGTTATTGGCACATTAAGGATATAAAATGTACCATGTGGACCATAATATTATGTCTGTTTTCATTATAGGAATGACAAGTCTTGTTAAAGCATACGAGCTTCCCAAAGCTGAAGAGGTCAATACCTGCAAACAGAAACTGGAAAGGATTCATGCTGAATTTGCTACAAACTTGTGAGTATTTGTTAGAAAATATAAAATTGATGACACCCATACAGTTTAAAAAGCACACAAAACTAATCATACTAAGAGGTTTATTCAGCCAGGTTAGTAACTTGGTGTTTTGTATCTAAGATGCAAAAGTTGTGGTTTTTGAGTATAAAATAGAAAAATAAAAATACATGAGCTACCTGAAATACAAAAAAAATTGGTAAATCTGCATCATGCTTTTGTTAAACTTGCCAGGTCATAAAATGCAGCTAAATGTACACCAGCTGTAGATGAAAACAGGGAATGAGTACAAAGTGAGCTGTTTCAAGTCAGTTGTAGCGAATATACACTGAATATACAGTATTACCATGTTTTTAGGACATGGTATAATGGTTAAACCATTTTTTTGAACTTGTACCATGGTAATCATTGATTACAAAGATATATCAGAGTACCATGGTATTGCCATCAGTTATCTCCACTGTACAACTGTACAGGAATCAGCGAGTGTATATAATGCAACTACTTGTCAAATCGATAAAACAAAAGGACATTATAGAATCATAATACACATCATGAAACGGCCAAATTAACACAAATAGTAAAATAATATAGCTTTATAGTCAATAGGCCTTGATGCTTGACTCTTTTGTGATGTGAAATAAACCAGGAAGCCCATATCTACTCGGCCCATTCTGGAGAAAAGCTTTAAAATTCATTTGAGCTTGAGCCACTGTAGGTTAGGTGGAAGAACAGGGGCCAGGTTATTAAAAGTGGACGCATGCAGCAGCCTCGTGTAATCTATCCTCCAAAATTGAATCGGTCTCACTGATCTGCTCATGTATCACATACAAACACTGGTTTGGAGATAAAAGCCAGGATGCAGCATCTTGTCAGGCGAAGCGGCTCAGAAGGTAAGATAGGAATCAGTTGCTATCTGTAGGATCTATGCCTACCTGCATCTGAAACCGCAGTCCAAAACAGGAAGAGGTTGTGCGGTACAATTGAGTGTAGACGGTTTCTTAAGGCTTGCACCATAAGTGCATCTCGCTTCCCTGATGGTCAAGAGCAACGCAGTGCCAGAGTTTTCGCTGGCTACCGATGCCAGTCAAGCACTCCCGGCTCCAAGGAGCGGTTATACCAGCAAAGTCAGATCCAAGTTGATTTTGCAGACATTTCCATGAGGAGTCAAATCGACAAGCATTTCAGATTGACGCTCGATTTTGGTTATTCTGTTGAAGATTCGTGATTTTTTTTTTTTTTTGTTGTCAGTCTGGGAAGATCCATTTCTACACAAATAACATCTCTAACCATCTCTTTGATGGCACAATTTTGAATCTGTTGGTTTGAGATTGGCATCGAGTCAGAGCATCCACTGTCTTCCTTTGGATCTATGAAGAATGAGTCTTGTTGTCTTTGCTACCAATCGTTTCTTTCAGAGGATCTGGATAGTGGTTGCTACAGCCATAAAGGTACATTCAGTTCTGCAAAATAAAGACAAAATTAGGCATGGTGACCTTTCAGGATCAGGTCTTGAAGGATTGATGGTAGCACTTTCAGAAGGTCATGGCATTGTAATGTCTACATGCTATGGATCATCTTGTTCTTCTTGCTGTGTGCACAGAATACTCAGTTTCTTTCTTTCTAGTTCACAACAGTTTACAAGATAACATCTGTTGAGGCTACAGTTAAAGAACAAATTGACACAGACAACAGCTACATATGATTTAGAACTACACAGTTATGAGCTACAATGAGCAACACTAGTTTGCATGCTTTGATGTGTGTGAGACAGTTACTAAATGAATGCAGTCTTCAGATGGTAACAGTTTATGGTTCTGATGCTTTCCTCTGTCCCTGTGCTTCAGGAAAAGAAAACATGGATATGAAGATGATGATCACGTCGTGAAAAGGCAGATGGTGGCTGAGGAAGTAAGTGTACTTGGAGATTTTTTTGCTTCTCAGATGTACATCTTCTGGCTACCGCTTGAAGCTTATGGATTTTCTGTTTTGCAGGAGTGGACTGATGAGGATTTGGATGCATTGTGACGATGAAATTGTTTTTAAATTGGTAACGTCCTCAGCAGAACTGGTTGAGTGATTCTGTTTGACGCTTACCATCACCGATAAAAAAACTAAATTGTAAATATTTCAGTAAAATGTCATGTAAATCTTTTTCTTCTGTGGAAATAAAACATTATTTTTTATTATTAACAGAGTTATTTTGTTAACACAATATTTCCATGAGCATGGCGCATTCACAGTTGGTCAAAAGTTTACATACACCTTGCAGAATCTGCAAAATGTTAAATATTTCACCAAAATAGGAGGGGTGTAAGACATTTTACATAACAGATGTTTACATATAGTCCAAGAGAAAATATTTAAATTCAGGTAATGCATAATTTTTCCTTTTTGAGAATCAGTGAGCGTTTGAACCTTCTGTAACCTTCAGTGTGAAAAGATAGATCTCAAAATCATATTAATTGTTGGAAAGGGTTCAAAATACACAAAAAAGCTGAAAAACCAAAGAATTTGTGGAACATGAAGGATTTTTCTGAAGGCTAGCAGGCAGTTTAACTGTTCAGGACAAACAACATCAACAACTATTACTAAACAAAACAAAAAAACAGCTGTGGTTCATTCAGGTAACAGTATTAAAAATCAAACGCATGTAAACTTTTGAACAGGGCCATTTTTATCAATTCAACTATTTCTCTTGTGGACTATATTTTAAACACTTTATGTGAAATATCTTATTCGGGTCAGTACTAAATAAAAAATAACATGCATTTTGTAAGATCCCTCTTATTTTGGCACAAGTATTAACATTTAGCAGATTGTGCAAGGTGTATGTAAACTTTTGACCTCATCTGCACACTGTTCAAAAATATTCTTATTCAAGTCTTCAATTAGTAATTTTTCAGAAAAGTGGGGTTAAAGACATGTTCTGGGTTTGCTCAATTGACACATCACAGATGCTGTTGATAACCATAATAATGGTTCTTTATTCAAAATCAAGAACTGAAAACAGACAAACACTAGAATATTTTTAGAGGAGCACAACAGCTGTCTTGTTACTTTCAAAAGCTGTTTTCACGAGCTGATCTGAGACAGTCAGTACTTTATAAAACATGTTTAATAAGTGCATGCATTCCTGATACAATCTTTACTATTATAAATTTTACTGATGTAAACATTTTTATTTTTTTTTTTTACCTTGAACTTTTCTCCTGAGAACGTGTCTGGCTTTGAATTTGTCTCAGGGAAGACCGAACCAATCAAACATATTGTACAATATGGAAAACAAATCAGGTTACCTCAAATTACATACTCATGATTCCAGCAAGAGAATTTATTGTTCTGATATAAAATAATCATACTCTCTGAGGATGATAAAAAGAAAAACAAAATCCAGTCTACAGCACAAATCGAACTAAATGGAACAGGGAAAAGGACAAAGAACACTAGTCTGAGCACATTTTGCATATTCATAGCCATGTAAATCAAATGACAAATTACAGTATAAAAAGCATTTTAGCTCATAATCCAGTTATAGAGAAGAATCGTTGCAGCCTTGTGTCAGTTCAGTTTCAGATCAAGCAGATGAAGAGATACACTTTGGCAACCTGTATTTAAAAACATCATTCTGTCAACTTAATGGGTCATTCGTTTGACCCGTCTGTTAGATTGATATGTACCCAAGATACGGAGAACGACCTAGTCGTGTGATTATAAAGTCATTGGTGTCGGACTTCGCAGTCCAGCCGTTTTGTTTTCAGCTGTAGTTTGCATAGTTCTCGTGGCACAGACAATGAGGCGGAGGAAAAGGGATGACGGAAGATATGGGGAGGGTGGGAGTTGGCATGGGGATGAGGGTGGAGCATGCTGGGGTCCCATTGGCTACTCCATGGAGACGGAGACAAACTGACAGACAAAATGACGGAGGTGGAACTACCTGTTGCTGTTGGACATGGCATAGTGTGCCTGTTTCTGCTGGAGGAGCTCAGTGATGGCCAGCAGCTTTTTCAGCACGTGCTGTGAAGAAAAGAAAGAGCCAACAAGCAATGATTACATTATAATCTTCACCTGCTGGGTTAAAAAATGGCACAGCAAAGCCGAAAATTTCTCGAGGTGACTTGTGACATCGTTTTGTGATGCTGACAGCCGTTTTCTGATCCTCTGGTGGCTTTTCATTGATGTTTGCACCAATAACAGTACATTTTGCACATATTAGGTGACTTACTGAACTTCAGTGATGCATAAGAAGCAGTTAGATGGAGCAGAACAGAACATTCTGTGTTCAAATATATTTGTATAATTAGAGCCAGGGATTGAAATGAACTTTTTCACTCACCAGCCAATTTGACTACTACATTTTCCAACAGCTTGAGTCTGTCTACACTGGACTTGACAAAGAAACTGTTGATAATAATTTCACGTCAGTACTAGGAAGTGTGCGATATTGACAAAGAATATCGCAATATTTTCTTGGATTGTATCGATAAAGATGATTAGACATTATTTTGCTGAAGAGTGTTATTGTGCTAATATCTTACTACCATGCACAGCTGACTCCTAAAGTGTTTGATATTCTATATATTCTGTGTGGTCAGTTCACAGCAGTGATGTATATTAATATTTTCCAAAAAGTTTATAAAGCCATTTTATTTCTAAAAGTGTACATCATCTTTTGAGACAAATTCTTACATTTAATCAGTGAATTATAATAATAATACATTTAGGGTGTTACTGAACAAATGAAATCACTATCAACAAAAACTGCAGAAGTTGCATATGAAGTTGCATTTAAATGTATTTACACATTAATGCAGCTTAGAGGGACATGGAATGCTTTAACCTGCAGTTACAAATGCACAAATAGTGTTTTGATATTTTAAACATAAAACATTGAATACTGATATTTGAAATTATTTTAAAAAATGAAAAGATGTTTTAAATGTGAAATTAAAACCGCCAGTAGTTGGCAGCAAGTCACTCTTAAGTGAGTTATTGCGATTGAACTGAATCATTTAAACGGTTTATTTATTCAGGAACAAAACACCTTCATATGTTGCCCAGAGATGCAAAACAATGCTGTGACTGTGTTTGGAATAATTTTTGTTGGTGAAATAAAGCAAAAACAGCCAATATGCTATCTAAAACGTAAGTTTCTTGATATTAACTTATTATTTATTGAACTGCTGTATGAAAAAAAATATATGTGTGATATTAACTATATGAAGTGATATGAATATATACATATATACATTCTGAATTATGTGATTATTCTTAAAAGAACAATGTTTGAAAAGAAAAGATGTTTTGTTTGGTTTTTGCAATATACTCGACAATGTCATGATGATGTCTCACTAGTTAAGTATTTACATTTAGACATTTAGCAGATGCTTTTATCCAAAGCGACTTACAAAGGAGAACAATGGAAGCAATCGAAATCAACAAGAGAGCAACAAAACATGCAAGTGCTATGACATGTCTCATTTAGCGTAACGCAGTACATGTAGCAAGGAAGTAGTTAGAGGCCTTCTTTTAGCTTTTTTGTTAATTGTATAGAGAGAAGCTAGTGTTAGTAGTGTTAGTGTGTTTTTTTTTTTTGAGAAAACGAGCAGTAAGTAAATGGATAGAATACAAATCTAAAAGAGCATAATTTAAAGAATATAATTAGAAAAGACTGTGCTAGAGTTAGAGGGTTAAATAAAGATGGAAAAGGTGAGTTTTTAGCCTATTCTTGAAGATGCTTAAAGTATTTGTATAAGTATTTGTACTAAACCTGCACAGATCTGGCTTGCATGAACTTCCCCAAGAAATTAATGAGTGAACATAACTTATGAAAAGTAACCCGCCAAATTGGCTAGAGATTTGACAGCGTTACCCGCCATAGCTGATTTTTACCTGCATTTGGTGGGTGTTAACTGTAAACCCTGATTACAGCTAAACTAAATATTTGAGGGTTGTTCCTAGTTGTATTGACAAAATTTTTTTAGACAATATTTTGTTGAGTGTGTGACTACTGTGGACAGCTGACTCCTGAATTTTTTGATGTCCTTCATATTCTGTGTGGTCAGTTCACAGCAGTGATAGAAATTGATCTTTTCTAATAAGTTTAAATTTGATTTTACCTTTTACTGGCATTTTTACCTTTATAAAGCCACTTTTTCTTTTTCTAAAATGTGCATCATCTTTTGAGTCACATTCTTACATTTGAGCTGTTACCAAGCAAATTAAATCAGTATCATAATTCATCTTTGCAATGCAGAGGAAACACAGAAGCTGCATCTTAAGTGTCATTTAGATGTATTTACACTGTTTAATGCAGCTCAGAGGGACATGGAATGATTTACAAATACATAAATGTTTGATATTTGATATACATAAATATTGATATTTAAACTAAAAAAAGATACTTTAAATGTGAAATGAAACCCACCAGTAGGTGGCAGCAAGTCACTGTTATACGAGTCTTTGTGACTGAACCGAATCATGTTGAAAACACTGTCATGTTGGTCAGAGGTCTGTGTTTGGAATGAGTTTCGTTGGCAAAATAGAGCGCAAAAACAAAATATGGTGACTAAAACTCTTAATATTAACCTCTTGTTAACTGAAATCAATATCACATTTGTAACCATGCTGACTTAAGAAAAAACGACACTATTTGTGTGATATTAACTATATGAAATTAAATAAATTAAAAAAAATCTCAACTAATGCTGTAAAATATACATGAGAGTCAGTAGGTGCTACATTACTACAATACTGTATGTTAAAATGGTAACACTTTACAGTAAGGTTCATTAGTTAAACATTAGTTAATGTATTAACTAACATGAACCAACCATGAACAATACATTTGTTACTGTATTTGCTAATCTTCATGAACGTTAGTTAATGAAAATACAGTTGTTCATTGTTTATTATTATTTATTATTATTTGAATAATGTATTAGTAAATGTTAAAATTAACATTAACAAAGATGAATAAATGCTGTATAATTACGGTTCATTATTAGTTCATGTTAACTAATGTAGTTAACTAATGTTAACTATTGTAACCTTATTGTAAAGTGTTACCGTTAAAATGAACTGATTTGTATACAAACACTTAAATTCACTTAATGAAGTTTTATTCAAACAAATTAAATACTGAACAGTAAAAATTATAATGAATGTTATATGGTGCATATATTCAGCGAAATGCTCCTCTCTAGAGTGCATTTTTCTAGCTGACTGATGTTTTGTTTTGCAATGACGTTCGGCTGACTGCACATAATGTCTATAGATGTCCTACCATCATGTATCATGAGACAGACACATACCTGCTGTGCTCCTCTCTCATTGCTGAGGGTGCGGAGTTCGTCAGAATGAGTAGCACAGATCTCATGCAGGGCAGCAAGGTCACGGGACAAATCAGTCCTAAAGTGCTCAGTAGATTCCGGGAGATCAGGAACATTCTGGAGAAACAGCACAGAGGGAATGTTATAGGAAAGCTACTTCAAACAGAGCTCATAAACTGAGCCGCAGGCAACTCATGCTGATTTAAAAATGGATACAGGGCAGTTTACCCCCAGCTCATCCAGAAACATGATCATCCTTTGTTTGTTGTTCTTGATGAAAGGATTCACCCCCTCCATGTAGGGCTCCTGCAACACAAACACATCACGACAAATGCATCTCAGCATTAGCATTCACAGGACTCTTTGACGTCTATTCAGCATAACTCATTTTCGAACACAGCGTGAAAATCCAAACACCTTAGCACCGAATTCCACCAGGTTGGCCAAGTTCTGCACAGACTTTGCTACCAGGGTAAGCGTTCGACCTGCTGTGGAGGATGGAGGGTCTGCAAAGACAAAACACATTTTCATTTTTGTTAATATCATACTAAACAAAGTCAAGATACCAATCCTTTTTTGGACATGGCTTTAACAAGTCCTTAAAGGGAACCCGGGGTATTAAGACTTGCATGGCTTAATATAAAATAAATGAAGTAAGTCTCTTACTGAAATATGTAGTAGAAAACCCATGAAAGATTTACATTATTTAAAAAATCCAAATAGTTTCATACATATTTTGTACTATGGGGGCGCCATTATTTAAATAGCATCAAATTGTACTACCAGTTGTTATTTTACCGCAACACAACTCTGACCACAGGTACTGAAAGAGCTTACAAGTTGCAATGAAAATAAGCGTAGGCTTGAACTAAATGCCACATCATTGATTTTTTTTTCACAAGGAGTCTAAACACCCCTG